>JAHPZR010010121.1:7500-29664 GCA_019787425.1 Platygyra sinensis
ATGTACATGTATCTTCGCTGCAAGCCCGACAGGGTGTCAGCTTCATTCACAATCGTCGCCATCCGTTTTCCGATATCTATAAAAAACTTTCCCAATAAGTCAGTGGTCAAGGACAGCAGCCGGTAAGTCCAAAACTTCTACTATGCTTCCTTTGTTTATTGACGACAAATATCGCTGAAATGTTTTCATTTCACTGGCAATTTTCCTTTCCTTTCGTGGTTTTGCTCTTTAATGTATGAACCGCATTTCAATTCCTTCCTGCCCCATTAACTCGTTCGCAATTTGCCGATGTAACTTCATTTTTTCCTTAAAATAGTAATATAATTAACTCTCTGAATGTTAATCGTCACTCATCGTCTTGTATCACAACGATTTTCAGTGTAAATGAAGCAAATGTGGTCTAGCTTTGGATATTTCCGCCTAATTTGCATAATCCGTAATCGGCCCGTGGGCATTACGGGAGAATAATGCCCTGGCGTGAAGCTGCACTTAGCCAATCAGAGCGCGCGTTATATCGGCTACAAACACTAGCCATATAATAATTAGAAATAATGAGCTTACACTGAACCGAGTGTGTAAATTCATTATTTAGAAATAATGAAATTTCATCTCGCTGAGTGTAAATTCATTATTGAGAAATAATGAACTTCACTGATTGTGTAAATATGTTATTCAGAAATAATGAACTTAACCGAGTGTGTAAATTCATTATTTAGAAATAATGGAGTTTTAACTCGCCGAGCGTCAAAGAAAAAAAAATGCAGAAGAAAGGAGAGCATTTGACTGAAAGGTGAGCCTGTTCGCAGGTTAAATTCTTTGTCACCTTTGGACGGGTAGCGTTTCGTGACACTGGCTAGGCAGGACTATCCCAGGCAAACCCACAGATCGTACACATGGAAAAATAAATGCCATTTACTTTAAACGATTGTTGAGTTTTAATAGATACCAGACCTTTAACTTAGCACGCTTCACGTGATTTGTTCAGAACCCTCTGGAGCTCCGGAGACATTTGACGACGTTAACATCCACACCTCGACGGGTAACGAGATATTCACCAGGGCCGTAATAGGTGAGGGGTTGTACCGGTCGTAATAGGTGAGGGGTCGCGCCGAAGGCTTTGGGATTTCGGCGCTTTGTTGCCCCAGGAAATTTTGAAAATTCACAATGTCTAATAGGGTGCATTAAGATGATCTGGATAAAGATCAGAGATCTAAGAGTACTCGGATCATAGTTCATCTAAGGAACTGATGAATCCGTGACCAGAGTGGATTCTTCGCATCATTGTCCGAGTGATCTTGTATCACTGATCCTAATCCAGATCATCCCAAAGGAATGCACCCGAAGTCCATATCTCCTTCATTTTGAGAGTGGTTTTTAACCCTCACTCCTCGGATAGGCAAACATTTTTGGCCCGGGTTGGGGTGGGGGAGGGGTGGTGCGAGCGACCATCGCAAACTGCCACCTACATGTACGGCCCTGAATTTCATTAAGCTGTTGTTAATAATTTTGTGAACTACATTTCATATACTAACGGAGAAACAACAAGAACATGATATTACTTTGTGTAAATTCTAGGAGAAACGTATACTCGGGAGCATACGTTTCTCTCAGAATTTACACTTTATATTTTATATGTAACCTATAGTGGTATTTGGTATTTTGCCTCTCTTTTATGTAGTGTTTCGTAAATAAACATTCATATGCAGCAGCTTCAGCGGTCGAGGCACCACAACATTGAAAGAGTACCACAAAATATCAGATAAAAAGCACAGTTTTTTAACCCTAAGATGTACCATTAGGTTAGTGTCTCTACAGTTTTATGATTACAGCACCGAGAAAACAAGTATCACTAATAGTTCAATAACAATAAAACTAGTGAGACAATCTCAGATAGTGCAGAGTGTTATTCAGGACTGTCAGTACGTTTTGAGTCATCTGCTGCCTGTATGTAACTTGTTAGTTTAAGGCCCAAAGATAACTTACGATTAATACTTGTCAAGACGGTTTTAAACTTAACTGTGGTGTTTAACGTTGAATTTCGTTCATTTTAAATTCATCAATATATTGAACTAGCAAACGTGATAGTTTTATTTTTTCAACGTGAACATTTGTAACTTGATACTTTTGTTTTTCTCGCAAAGTTTGTAACATGATACTCTTGTTTTCTCAAAAAGATACAAAGGAAGCTATGCTCGCGTTTTTCCTGCTGGAGAAAAATGAAATAATGTCACTTTTTTCTGAAAAAAAAATGGAAGAGGAATGATTTTGTTTCATTCAAGAGGCAACAAATTTTCATATCATCGATAAACAATTACTAATTTAATTATCAAATAGTCACGTCCTGTCTCGGAATAGCACGTTCCTATTATGTTGCCGCCGCTAGTGTTAACAGTAAAGCAATTCAAAATGCACAATGATATCGATTAATACAACCGAGAAACGTTTCAACCTGACCGATATTATATCCTACATGGGTGAATGAGTCCCCTCAAAGACTGACTAAACTTTCTTTGCGGTTTCCGAAGTGCACAGTGTCGGCAGCAATATTTGAGTTTCTTTTATCACGACATAACTAATTTTAATGCCACTAACTCGGAAATGGTTCGGGTGAATACATTTGTGAACTTCTTGTTCTCTTTCATAGGGAAGAAAATAAACAAGCGGCTGAGCAACCTCGTTCCCTGCCAGGGGAAAGGCCCTGGGAACGACGTTGGCAGCTGAGGAGATCCATTCGTTTCCCTGTTAAAAGCTTAGCAAAAACGAAATAGTTTGAAAACAGCACACGACATTTTTGAACCGAGCTAGGGATGATTCCAAAAGAAACGCTGTCACAAAAACGCTCTTTGCACTAAAAGGGAGAACTGATATTAATTACCTGAAATATGACTGCTATCGCCCGGTAAGACGAGAGTGTAGTATTGAATTCGAGAATGGAATGTATCATGCTGACAAGGCTAGAGCGCATGCGTCTTACATACTGTGTTCAACCACAAGGAAAAGCACTTAACGTTCCTGTATAATAGTATTTTCCTGCGTTTGACTGTGGAATAGCCCTTTGCACGGTTAGCTTTCCACATTTGCATTACAATAAAATCTAGCATGTATGCGAGGCAATTTCGGGCTATTTTGTAGTTTTAGCCCGAAATTGCCTCACATACATGCTAGATTTTATTGTAATGCAAATGTGGAAAGCTAACTGTGAAAAGGGCTATTAGCAGGAAAATATGCTCTCGTCGGTATCTATTGTTGGTTAGGCATGTGCGCTGGTATGTGGGTGATTAGTAGGGTATTTATATTGGGGTGTAAAGAGTGGGTCTTTCATCTCGGTCTCGCTTTTTCAGCGTTCGTTTTTTTTCTTTGATTTTTCGTATTTTGTGCGTGTTCTTTTTCTTCGCTTATTTTGCAGATGTTTTCAACTCTTCAATGTGGACGGGCATTCGGGCAGCTGTTCCTCAAGGTGATGATGTTTTATTCCCATCTGCGGAATCTCTTTCAGATGTGGCTTTGGCTAGCAGAGCTCTCAGTATAGCGTACTTCATTCAAGTATTCCTGTACCTACAATCGATGGAAGTCTTGGGCGTGTGATCATGACCTGGCAGCTTTCCCGCATCTTCGTTTCACCTTGGTCTTTGTTTGCCCCATTTGATGTCTGAGGCGAAGACAGCGTCAAACTCTTAGAGTCCGCCGTTCACAGCATTGCCTGGATGCATCTGTTAGGTGGAGAACGGTCTCCTACGGATCATCCGTTGGTGAAGAGCTTTCTTTCTGGTGCACAACGTTTACTGGCCCACCGCACATCCAAGAAGGAGCCAATCACTGTCTCCAAGCTAGAACAATTAGTTGCCTGTAAGGCCAATGCGATGACTTCTTTGTATTACATTCGTTCTGTTGTAATTTGTTTGATAGCTTTTGCTGCATTTCTTAGATTTGACGAGCTTGCTAAGCTCGTTCGTTCAGATGTTGAGATTAAGAGTGACATGTTAAAGTTATTTATCGAATCTAGAAAAACTGATCAGAACAAGGATGGTCCTTAGGTTGTTATAGCTTCATCTGGCAAGCAACTTGCTTGGTAGCTTTAATGAGCCGATATTTAGAAAGGGGGTAGCTAGCCCAAGTCAGCCCTCTCCCTCTTTTTTTTTTTGACGTTTATCGAAAACTAAGTATGGTTATAAGCCTAGGTCTAAAGGTTTAGGTTATTCACGTTTAAAGGATTTAATACTAGAAGCTTTTAAAGACATTGTGCCTGAAATTTCTGTTATTGGTACTCATAGCCTTGGGAGTGGCGGGGCTGCCGCCGCCGAAGCTGGTATTTTAGATCGTCTTTTTCAGCGGTATGGCAGCTGGTCTGGTGATTCGGCTAAGGACGGTTATGTAATGGATTATTTGTCTTCACGTTTGTCTGTATCTCAGGCTTTAGTTCTTTACTTTTTCTTCTTTTTGGTCTTGCCCGGGGGAACGTTGAAATTGGGGTACAGCTGGCCTGGGGTTTTCCTCCTAGGAGCAAGTGGACGTACGGGAAGGTTTTTCACCCAGCTGTTGTTCCACGACCTCATTTCAGTTAGTTTTCGTTTTCTTTACGAATTTAGTTGTATGTTACATGGTTCATTTTGTAAGCTTATTTATTACTGTTGCATTGTTATATGCTGTATTGACTAGTCTTCTAGAGAAATAAAACGAACGCTTGGCTTGAAGCGAGCTGCACCCAAGGGTTGTGTGTGTTGTGGTGGATCAAACTTAGATTTAGAAGAGAGTTGTGTATGAAATGTATTGTTTACCTAACATATAGTTAACACTAATGATAACCAACCTGCGCATGCGCTTCGAGCTTTTTGCTTTTGTTCTTTAAAAGAATGGTACCACTAGGATAAAACTAGAATATTGGAACCATATATAGTTTTGTGATGTTAAACAGTAAGAAATGTAAGTGTAGTACGTTTTATGTAGCAATCAAAGGTACCCACCCCACTCCATTAGAACAAGGCTAATTAATTAATTGGAATTAATTAATTAATTAAACAAACATTACAGTTTGTGCCTTATTGCCATATTGCCATAGTGCTTTAGTGGCGTCAACCCCCAAACCATCCCAATAGTGCACTCTGCACTAAAGGGGGAAAGTATTTTTGGACCTGTGTTGTAAGCAAACATACATTCCAACTATTCGTCGTACTCCATACTTGGAAAACATCAATAATTCAAAAGATAAATTCTGTAATGGTGATTTCACTAATAGGTGAGAATCAAAGCCCTTGCCTAAAAGAAAGAAGTAATTTAAACTAAATGACCTGACAACTTCCTCCCCACAAATTCAACAGTGCTACGGTAAAGTTCAACGAGGCGTTGTAGTTCGGCATACTCTGTGTCGTGCAGAGGTTTTGAAGTTACAAGAACTTGTACATGTGGGAGATTCGTGTGAATGAGCTCATCAATGTTAACACCCATCCATGCATCATTTGGCTCGCGGCCGTCTCCAAAGAACGTTCACTGATGGAGATTGATCCAAAAGATTTGGGCCGGGGTATTGTTACCTTCAGTCGATACTTTATGGTTATTATGGGCAGACACAAATTCGGAAAGATTCCTGTTCAGGCGGGGTAAATAGACATAGTCGGGAGACAGAAGAGGTCTGTCTCAGAGGTCTGTCTCATTCAGAGGGTCTAAAACACCCTCCCTTTCGAGGTCATAAAATTCGGACTTGAAAACTGATAGCTCCTGCTCGTTTGCTGATCGGTTATGACGCTCCATCCTCTGGTTATGTACGGGTGTCTTAAAACAAAGACCCCGAAGACCCCTAACTAAAACCCCAAAACTTGAAAAGACCCCCCATACTTTTGGAGGTTCCGAAATTTTGACCAGCCGCTCGCCAATGCGACTGAAAGTTGAGCGTTGGCCACAAGAATTTTCAGGCTACTTATCGTCTTGAACTGGTATTCGAGGAATTGGTTTCGTTCTAAATCAAAAAACTTTGTGCATGTTTTGTTTCAAGCAAGAAACTTACCCCTTGTCTCTTCGAAGTTTTTAACGTCTACTCGGTTAAGTTCATTGTCTCTAAATAATGAATTCACACGTTCGGTTAAGCTCATTACTTCTAGATAATAAATTTACACTCCGCGAGATGAAACTTCATTATTTCTAATTATTATATGGCTAGTGTTTGTATCCGATATAACGCACGCTCTGATTGGCTAAGTGTAACTTCACGCCAGGGCATTATTCTCCCGTAATGCCCACGGGCCGATTACGGATTTTGCAAATTAGGAAAGGAAAAACACGAAAGGTTATATCCAAAGCTAGACCATATTTGCTTACTTATTTACATTGAAAATCGTTGTGATACAAGACGATGAGTGACGATTAACATTCAGAAAGTTAATTAGATTACTATTTTAAGGAAAAATAAGTTAAATCGGCAAATTACGAACGAGTTAATCGGTCCGGAAGAAATTGAAATATTCATACCTTAAAGAGCAACGCCACGAAAGGAAAAGAAAACTGCCAGTGAAATGAAAACATTTAAGCGATATTTGTCCTCAATAAACAAAGGAAACATAGTAGAAGTTTTGGACTTACCGGCTGCTGACCATGACCACTTATTGGCAAAGTTTTTTTTCTAGATCAGTCGGAAAACGGATGGCGACGATTATGAACCTGACACCCTGTCGGGTTTGTAGCGAAGTATACAGAGGTTCCTTTCCGAGGGCAGGTCTCCTTTCACCCTCCTTTCACCATTCAAAAGGCAATTGGTGACGCCAGAGCAGAACAGCAGTCAACATCAACAAATTCTCTTGCTGTAACACAAGCCAGTTTAAACATCTTCAAGGACCATCAGATTTAGACAGCCGAGCGGTTTTTTTTTTCGGGTGTGAATATTCGCAGCTTCGCTAAGTGCCAGTTCAAGATCTTCAACGGGCCAGCAACTATAATCCAGCAAACTTAGAAAAGGCGAAGAGTTTTCATCGAAAGCGACGACGAAGAGTAGTGCTGATTCCGTTTAAATTGTATTTTCTTTTACCGACACGGCCGCACGGCTATTGAGCAAGTTTGAAGCACTTTACTGAAGGAATTGACGTTTGGCAGTTAATTCTTGAGATGAAATTTGTCTCGTCATATAGTAACACAACTGTATTAAAATACTTTTTGCGGCCGTATTGATCATTGTTTTCCAAAAAGAAATATATTTTCTTGACGGAGTACGCGTTATTTCGTTGAATTCTGCTGGTTTGGAAAGATGAATGAATAGATAAGCGCGCGCATTCCCGCGCGCATTACCGGATGTGAAGTAACGACTTCCCCTCCAATTTAGATTTCTTCTCTCTTT
This sequence comes from Platygyra sinensis, assembly GCA_019787425.1. NCBI lineage: Eukaryota > Metazoa > Cnidaria > Anthozoa > Scleractinia > Merulinidae > Platygyra > Platygyra sinensis. The sequence goes on from JAHPZR010010121.1 coordinate 14,819, forward strand.
AAAACCGTTTTGTTAGCCATATAATAAACAACTTAATAACCTCGACCGTTCGGTCGTTACGGGAAAATCTCAAACCTCGGCCTACTGTATTGACCTCGCTATTACTCGGTCAATACGGCGAGGCCTCAGTTTGAGATTTTCCCATCAGGACCTCACTCTCGGCTATTAAGTGGTTCATAATGAATTTACACACTCGGTCAAGTTCATTATTAACTACTTAACCCTATTCAGACTGGGCGGGGGGGGGGGGGGTGCTTTTCGAACTCCCCCTCCGGCAAAATCGTGATAACTCCTACACCGAAAGAGCTATGACGTTCAAATTTTCTGGCTTTTCCTAAAATTTATCTAGGAACATTTTGGTATAATTACCTTGTCCATGTGATTAATCATGTTGCCATGGCAGCCAAATTCTGACACATAGGTTTTGGAAAATTAAAAAATGGTGATTTTTTTGTTTTAAGGTCGCGTTTTTACACTTATAGTGCTTTTTGTTGTTAAAATGTTAAAATTTGCTTGGGACTAGTTTTTGAATTACATCAAAATGTTTCAACATCGAATATTTGGAGGGGAGGGGTGGGGTAAAATTTGTCACTTTTTTGCTTTGACAAATGTGCTGCACTATTTTCCAAATAACACTTCCAAAGTCATTTGTTTGGGTAATAAACATTGGTTTGATACTTCTTTTATACATTCTGAGCTTTTTCCACTTTGAAAGTTGCTTTAAATTATAATTTTAACAAAAAAATGGAAATCCAAGATGGCGGATCCAAGATGGCGGACAACCATTTCAAATTTTAAATTTTGTTGATTCCTATTGCTTTTTCACGCTGTACAAGTGTTTCCTTGTTACTAGTTCATAAGAAAGGATAACAAAAAAGACAAAATATGTTTGTTATTAATATGTTACGTATCTAAGTGGAAAAATAATAAGAAACATTGAAAAATCGGAATATGACGTCACTGTGACGTCATCATTGGGCGTGGCAAGTCAAAACTTGGTGTGGGGCTTCTTTGTACGGAGATGATCATTGTGTGTAAATTTCATGACCCTAGCATAATTGGTTCCAGAGATACAGAGGGGGGGGGGGGTCGAGGAACTCCCCCCCCCCCAGTCACAGATTGACCAAAAAAGCCCAGGAGTCTGAATAGAGAGTGAATAGAGTGATGTCGTTACGGGAAAATCTCAAACTGAGGCCTTGCCGTATTGTCCGAGCGATAGCGAGGTCAATACGGTAGGCCGAGGTTTGAGATTTTCCCGTAACGACCGAACGGTCGAGGTTATTAAGTTGTTTATCATATGGCACCATCAACAAAAATAAAGCAAAACGTCAAAGCTGGCGCAGCGGAAGTGATCATTACATCCGGTAATGCACGCGCCTCTCTGTTCCTTCATCGTTTTCAACCACACAAATCAAGTGAAGTAACGCGTCTTTCGATGTAAAATAATCTTTATTTTCGTCACAATTTATTATAGCTGTGAAAAGGTCATTTAGAATGTTATGGTCACGTTACAACAAGGACAATTTCGTCAACATCTTTGAGAATCAAAGGCTAAAGTCAATACGTAAAGAAAAATGTCAACGGCCTCTTCTTGGCTGTTTCTTTTGTTTTCTCTCTCGCCAACTCGTTCGTTATTCGTTTCTTTCAAATCACTGTTGTCCTGAAATTCTAACTCGTCCAGGTAATAAATTCACTCTCAGAGTGTTCCTCCTTGTCACTAATTCTCAGCCGCTACAATTTTCAGACAAAAATTAGATGGTTTTTTTAATTACCTTTTGGTTTGTTTTTGCAAGCCCGTAATCGGCCCGTGGGCATTACGGGAGAATAATGCCCTTCAATTCAGTGACAATTAGCCAATCAGGGCACGCGTTATATCGCCTACAACACAAGCCATATAATAAATCTAAATAATAAATGTACAGTCGGTGAGGTGAAATTCATTATAATGAATTTACACATTCGGCCTAGCTCAATATTTCTAAATAATGAATGCATAGTTTTCAAGGTGACATTCATTATTTCTAAATATTGTATGGCAAGCGTTTGTAGCCAATATAACGCGCGCTCTGATTGGCTAAGTGCAGCTTCACGCCAGGGCATTATTCTCCCGTAATGCCCACGGGCCGATTACGGATTAGTAGTAGTAGTAGTAGTAGTAGTAGTAAATCTTTATTTATCCACGGTACAAAATTCGTCAGCTTTAAAAATACCTAATACTAATATAATAAAAATATTTAAATATAATAAAAATATTTAAATAAAAAAGCTGCTTTCCACGAATGCCGTGCCTTACAGTTCTTTGAGTAATCGTTTAAATTGCCCAAGGGACTCTGCTTCCCTTAAGTTACAAGGAAGACTGTTCCAGAGAATGGCGCCACTATAGCTGAAGCTGTTTTTGTAATAGTTTGTGCGCGGTAATGGAACATTAAGTTTATTTTCAGAGTCCCTTAGGTTATATGCGACTTCTCGCCTTTCAAATCTAGAACTAAGATAGTTTGGAGCCAACCCGTGCAGAGACCTGTAAACCATCGTAGCTCTTTGAAATTGTTGCTGGCAAGCTAGATTTTTCCACCCTAGAAGTTTGAAAAGGTGACCAGCATCTACGTCATAGCTTGAGTAGGTCAAAACACGGGCTGCTCTGTTTTGTAGCTTTTGAACCTTATTCCGTAAGGTTATCCCACAGTTTCCCCAAACAATGTTGCAATAATCAAAGTGTGGCTGGATTATGCAAATTAGGAAAGGAAAAGCGCGAAAGGTCATCCAAAGCAGACCACATTTGCTTTATTTACATTGAAAATCGTTGTGATACAAGACGATGAGTCACGATTAACATTCAGAGAGTTAATTATATTACTATTTTTAGGAAAAACGAAGTTACATCGGCAAATTGCGAACGAGTTATCTGGTCAGGAAGAAATTGAAACAATCAAAACCAGGAAAGGAAAGGAAAACTGCTAGTGAAATGAAAACATTTCAGCGATATTTGTCGTCAGTAAACAAAGGAAGCATAGTAGAAGTTTTGGACTTACCGGCTGCTGTTCTTGACCACTTATTGGCAACGTTTTTTAAGATATCGGCAAACGGATGGCGACGATTATGAACCTGATACCCTGTCGGGTTTGCAGCGAACTATACAGAGGTTCCTTTCCGAAGGCAGGTCTCTTTTCACTGTCTTTTCACCATTCAAAAGGTTATTGATTGCAGACTAGATTCCGAGAAACGATTCGGAGAAAAACAAACAATCGATTCTTTTCAGATTGCGCCGTTTCCTCCACTCAGCACTTAAACTCACCCTTGCTTCTGGAATCTCTTACAGTTTTCTTTAAAATGTGTTGCGGTAATAACTGTCTCTGGTCAGTAATCAAGATGTGCTTGATCATATACGAGATTCTAGACAAGTATGTCGACACCGCCACCGCAGTAGAATACCACAAAGGCAAGTTATTTCACAAACCAAAGGATTCTGTGTACAGAGCCCTGCTTGCTTTCACCATCATTGGCTGCTTTATCTCCTTTTTTCGCATATGCCTGTACTTTTGGGGAATCTACCTCGACTGCTGTTCCAAAGAAAGCCACAACAAGCGTTACGACGACTTCGATATGGCGATGCAATCGATTAAAGTCATACTAGAAGCTTTTCCTCAATCTGTTATCGCAAAGTTCTACTTTGTTCATTGTCCGATAAAGAAGTATGGCTGGGGAGTTTGGTTCTTGGATCCGGCATTTGATGGCTTCTGTGGTGCCCCATTCATCTTCTTCCTGGGTTCTTTGTGTTTCTGCTACTGCCGTAAACACGGGCCTTACATAGAATGTTGCGAGGAAAGCGAAGAATCTAATGGGGAATGGTCGAAGAACTTTTGCATCAGTTACAACGTTTTGTTTATTACGTTCGCTCTTTCGGTGACTGGCTTGGTCTTCGCAGGCTTATCTCTTTCGGAATTTTCGAAACGCTGCTCATAATTACATTACTACCGTGTGGCGTCCATGGTAAATAGACAGAGGATAGACGGTGTTTACTTTAAAAAACAGAATATAGTAGTCAACTCAAAAACGCCTATAGACGTAAAAGTCTTGCATTAGTCTAAAATAATGTTGTGTAACTAAAATCAAACTGGAACTCGGATAAAACGAAACAGGTGAATGAATTTCAGTCTGGGCAAGATGTTGTAGCCATTAATTCATTATGATTCGGTAGGTTAAATAGGGCGTTTCCTAGAATTGTACATTGCCGTCTGAACTTTTCAAGGAAACTGCGTGACTTTCAGACGTGTTTTGTTAAGTGAAAAAGCTAATTTTCATTGTTACATGATTGCAGTCTTCGCCATTTTAGAGTCTGTCAAAAGTCAGATGCATTCCCTTCGGTTTTACATTCCTAGGCTACTTGCATTACTTTTTCTTACAACAACGAGACGCGAGTCGCTTGCACATGTGTTCTGGGCTTCGCGTCAGTTGCATGTATTTAGGTAGAATTTGGATTGGTTTATTGGAATGCCTGAGTCCCTTGTGATTGGCCGTAGAGATAAAGTTGCTGATGCTAGTAAAGATAGTAAAGGTTTGGCATGCATGTTATTTTCCTTAGAAACAAATTATCATATTTCATTGTAATGAGAAATTTTATAGCAAACAAGCTTTGGGTAATGAGGCGGTAAATACACGTAACTGGGTAGCGAGCGATTCACATCAACAAACGTTCTGATAGTCGGAAGTAGGGTTCTGCCTAGCAAAGTTTTTGTCTATGAAAGGTCAGAGAGATTTACCATGACTGGTTTAGTTTATTTGGACGCCATCATACATAAGCCGCGATGACGCATGAATTTGTCGCATTAAGAGAATGCTGGAAAGGAAGTAATCTGATAAGAAAGGTTTTTCGCTCTGATTGTTTCTGTCGTCATCATAGGGCTTGACCCTAGCTAGCTGAAAGTGTAATTTATGCAATATGAAAAATAAATTGTTTGTGTCTTTCCGAGGTGTAAATTTATCGATGGCTAAACGATTTGTGTATTTGGCTCTTCCTTTTTTTCGCGATAACTTAGGTTGTATCAGGTTTTGTGAGCTTTGACCTCCTTGATGAGCCCAGTTACCTGATTTAGAAGCAAGAAAAGCGGATTTCTTGGGATCTACGTCCTTGTAAGTAGACAGCAGCAAACGAGGTGTTGATACCATTTATTATTCATGTTATTTTATGGAAATCAATAAGTCTCTGCAAATTCAGTGACGTTTTTCGTTCTCTGTAGTTTCCTAGAAATGTCGAGGTATGTATTCAAAGGAATGAATGGCATCAGTTTTTCGCTTAGATTCATGTTAGAGAATAAAAATGCAAGCTAGAGTGTATTCTATTGAGTTACTCATTCGTTATTAATTTGTTAAGGTAAAACTTGTTTTTGGTGTTGCGTGATATAATCGTGTGATATTTCAGAGCATTTAAAAAGGGTTACTTGACTTTCTATTTCATTACTGCTAAATTTATATTCCCTCTAATGCTATGTTATTAAGCTTGAGTTTATTCAGATTCATCGAACACCATCATTTCGTGACTTTTCCAGCTGTATTTACTCAGTTGCTATGGTTGGTTTCTCTTGACGTCAGTTAAGATAATGAAGTAAATCTGATGTTTGGTTTTAGGATTATGAAGTAAATCTGATGTCAGTTTGGCTTTTGGAAGCGCTCCTCCTGGAAATAACCATTTGGCATTCTGTAACTTGTCAGGATTTTGTTGTGTAATTTTTCAGCCAAACTTTATTGGTTTAGTAGTCTTGTTTGAACATCGAAATACGGCTGTCTAATTAAGATTCGTATCTCGTTAATACCTCGCATAAAGAGCCAGCAAAAGTGTGACTAAGAGCCAACAAAAGTGTGATTACCACAATCAACACTGAGGTGTTTATTTGTATATGTTTGAACTCAAGAGCACGCAAACAGATAATGATATGGACCAGGCGGGCTTTAGACTGAGAAAAGGCCAGCCCACGAACTTGGAGTTGAGCCATTGTTCTATTAGTAATACTTATGTTGTATGAAATATTTAACAACAACTTTTCTTTCTTAACTTAGTGTTATCCTTAACTTTTAATCGGTGAAAATCAAGATTGTCACTTTTATATTATTCACGTTACCTTAGTTAGGTCAACCACTTAGGAATAGTTGGTTTAAATCAAGGCAGAAAAAGTTTCAGTCTACCTTGAAAACTTTGAAGGAAAATCTGCTAAATAGTTTGGTGCGCAGTCGCACTTGGGCCTTATGTGAATTGCGCCGCATGACATTATGTTAGCCTAACCGACAGTTTGGCATTGATTTGATGGATCAAGTAGTTGCCCCTTTAAAAGGAACGTGACGAGTTAGCTCCTAGGAGTAGAAGTTGTTGCAGTTGTAGTTGTAGTTAAAGTTGAAGTTGTAGTTCTAATTGTAATAGCTGTTTACAGTCAAGAGCTGAAGTAGGAAAACGTGACAACTGTACTAGAGAGATCATCATTGCGAATTAAAAGTGAAGTAACCAAACAGACGAGTGTTGGAGTGATCTGCTAATTCCCCAAAAAGATTACTTCAACATTCATAAACAGTAACATATTTCATTTGAAAGTATGGAAGATAAACTACTTCTACATCATGCTAAACGCAGAATAATACATAGAAGACCAATTAAAAGTATTTCAAAGTACCAAAGCAGAATCGCTCAGATATGTCATTTTGGACCATATTTGAATTGTATAAAAGAAAATACCATATCTGCCACAAAGGTCATTGTTTACAGATTTGATACAGTACAGCAACCTACTCCGTGAATGACCATTTTCAGTTGTTATCAGTGTGACAAAAAGAAAAGACAAGACAAGACAACTTTGTTGCATTTTTGCACATAACACAGTACTGACAGACCTGGCACGGCAGGTAGCAGAAGCTAATCGAGGCGGACCAGGAACAATAAAAACAAGGTGAAATTTCGCTTACATTGGCAGGTTTCTCAATCGCCATCTTGACACTTGCCACAATCTGATTGCTTGGAACAGGCTTCAAACAAATACATTTTTTTTATCTTTCATACAGTCGTTTTGCTATTGCTTAACTGATGAGACTGCATTGCATTCTTTGTTCCATGTTTAGGGAAATGTCAATTTTATCAACTCCTTTCCCTTTAACCCGGGCAGGGAATTAAGGTTTTAGCTGGGATTCTGTTAGTGGCCGTCCAGTCACAATTGCAAATATTCCCGTTGGGATATCTGGGGGCATGTCGGCCGAGAACATTTTGCAAAGCTGAAGCTTTTTTGGTGCGATTTCCATGATTTTCAGCCGATTTTCAAGATCGATTAAACTTGAATGATAATGCATCGTTTAAATTTACTTTGCCAAAAACCTAACTAAAGTAGATTGAAACTGCGCATAACCCATATTAAACGCATAAGTTTTGTTATTAAACACCTCCATGATTGTCTTTGATTACGACGTTTGTCGAATGTTGATCTTAGCGGCCCTCTTATGGGAAGTGTTACAGTTCGTCTTGGGTGAGCACATCTGTGTCCACAATCGTCATTTATACATGTCAGATGTGGAATCACTCCTATATGAAGAGGCTTTCAAAACACGGTTGGTACTTGCTTAATTGCAAACGAATCAAGCAGGATGGCTGTTTACAACATATGTTTATCTTGATCACTTTTAAGCCATAATTATCCACAGGGGTTTTTATGCAAGGGTGTTGAGCTAGCAGTGTCAATAATGAGGTTGCTACGCACAAAATGTATCAGCCTTGAAATGGGAAAATGACCGTTTTCCTAATCGTAATGAACACCAGGTGAATGGGGATTCCTCTAGGACAAATAAATTAAAACTGCAGTAAAACAGTGGCTGCTAAGTTGCCTTCAGTCAAGCTAATACAGTTTGCAAACAAGCCCGACAGTGCAATTCACCCTGTAGGAATTATTTTCTTTATTTCTTTTTTTTTCACGGTTTTTTTTTTCAGTCACGCTACCCTGCGAGATTTTTTCCAAACAACCAACATAATTTTTTTTACTAGCTAATCTGAAACTGCAGTCTTAGCCTTAAATACAAAATGAAAAAAATGAAAAAATAGATCGACTATAATCAAACAACAACTAGAACTAACGGGTTTTTCGAATTTCACGGCTTAAAATGTGTAGCACGAATCTTTCAACTCAGAGTAATATGTTTGGACGATTATTACTCCGCCGGGATATAAAGTAATTTGCTTTCATGTAATACTGCAAGCCAGTTAAACCTAGTAATCGTCATTTTTGCAGTTACATATACTGTAAAAGTTTCTTTTCTATATTAATATGTCATATGTATATGTTATTTATTGAATAAGCGTGAGGTCGGAATACATCAGGAGGATCTTTGTTTACAATACAAGCTAACCTTGTTAGCAGCGATATAGTTTCGGATAGAGAAACCATGAAATTTTTAATTCTGAATTTTGAAAGGCACGGTACGTTTAACTGTCCTGAGGATTTAAAGCCCGATGTATTAAATATTTTTCGTGTGGCGTGAGTTGAGAGCTCAAAATCTTACAAAGAATGTGTGAACTCATTAGAACATTTGCCTTCCTGAAATTTTGCCTTTTTTAAAAAGCCAGTTTCTCCTCAAATATGACACCTTAAGGTTATTCCTTGCACTGCGCATCCTTTCTGCGCATAATTTATGGCGTCATTTAGCGCGCCCGCGTGCACGCGCATGTTGAAAACATGGCGGATTTGCCTTGATATTGAGCGCTGTCAGTTGGAAAATGGCTATAGCTCACCAACGAGCACGGGCACCCCAATTTTTTTTCAGTCATTGTAATCAACTTATCATAAACTTTGCTTGAGGAAAGACTGATCTGATTCCTATTGCTGAAAATTGAATAAATAACGAAAACAGCAAGTAAACTGTCGTCTTTTCTATTTTGCCCTATGGTAACCATGTCAAGAAATTTGGTTGAAAGTTTAATCAAGAATTCAGCTTTCTGTCTTAATCAAACTTAAAAAGTTTAATTGTGTCCGATGCAATGCATTGAGTCCAGTTTAATGCGTGTTCTCGTGAGTCTCGGTCACAAAAATTTACAATTATTACTGGGAATGCGTTCTTGTAATAAGCATTAAATAATGCCAAAATGGGTCATTTTCAATGCCCCAGTGCTCCTTAATGAGTATGGGCACCCCTCTTTTTTATTTCAAAATTGAAGTTCTCATATGATAAATATTCAGTGGGCAAAGTTTGAACGAAAATCTATTGTCAGTTTTATTTCAGGAGAATTACCTTAAGAGCCCAAAATTTCACCAATTACTAAGTTTCACATGAAGGGAAAAAGATTTCTACTTATTAACGAACTGTTTATTTTGTGCAATGGATTGAAAAAGCAATTTGCCGAAATTAATTCGTTACCTGTCAATCTTAGCTAGGCTGCGCTCTGTCGACACTGACTACCCCGGGAAAATTTAAAAACGTAGCTTTATCTCTACGGTTAGGCCTGACGTCTTCTATTATACGTCACGAAAATGGAGCTTTTCGAAAACTCATTTTAAATTCCGAAAAAAACGCCAGCATTACGTTTTAGTGTTGACTGATAACATTTTGAAAACAAAGCTTTTCGAAAACAATGATGTCACGATGATCAGGTGATCATCAGTTTTCCTCAAACAGAATGACGCTGTGATTGTTGCTCAGTTTTTCGCATCCCTCTGACTCTGCATGGACGGATAACATTTGATGCATGCGTTTTCAGAGTAAACTCTGTTTTCAAATTTCTCCAGTGTAGTGTAGATGGGGTTAGCGGTCCGTGTCGTAAAGCTGATGTACACCGCTAAGGAAACGAAAGGCAATTCTCCTTTCATCGCGGACCAGTGCAGCCAGATAATAAAAACCGGAATTGACTCTTTCCCATCATTTGTATCAGTGTCAAACGGCTGAGAGCTGAATAAATTAAAATTTATTGCCTGGAACAGCTATGCCAATCGTGGTCGCCCTTCTCGACATTTCTGCGCACACTCAGTTGCTGGGCAATGGTATTCCAATCAGTCTTCTCAAAGAGTCAGGAACCTAGCCACATAACGATTATTTAGCGGCGCCTCGCAGCAATACACGGTATTTTAAACGTCGTTTTTAATCCAACTGGCAATAATCTGCTACAATACAGGCTATATTGGTACTTCAGCATGATAACCAGTTACCCAAAGAGGAATCTAGCCTAAAGAAATAACTATTATAAATACAAGTAGGTGATAACTTGAGAAACTAAAGCACTGTATATGTTTTGGATAACAATAATAAAATAGTACTTTGTTTCGAGTCATGCGCCATCCAGGAAGGTTACAAATTTTCATTCTTTATCATCATGCAGTGCTCAAATTAAATTGCTCAGTTGTCGATCGTTTTAAATATATATTGCATAAATAATATTATTATTCAACTTTCATACACTCTACGAAGTCGGATTTTCTGATTAGCTGATTTGTACCACGTGACACTGGGTTGTGACGAAACAACCTCCTTGACGGCATTATTGTGGTCTAAATTCAACACACCACTGTCATTACACCATGGCTTCGGCTGACTCAAAGTTTAACGATTTTTGTTTGCAGCGTATTCAATTTGAATAATAAAAGTGTTAACGCACTCATTGCTCGTTAATTATCAGGATTTACCTGAACTCGTTCACTAACAATGAACTGGAAATTTTTAATATCGCACTCCGCAAACCTCGTTCATTGTTAGCCGCTTAAGTCGTGCAGGTAAATCCCGATAATTCACCGCTGAGTGCGTTAACCTGTAAGTAAAAGCAATAGACCCCTTCCTCGATCTCCATATTTTCAGGTCGTTTAACACCCGTATGTCATGCAAGATAAATATTATTTTCTGATAACATAATACTTCAATACTTCACCGCTGCCATATTCTCAAGCTACCATATAATAATTCTTCTTTCTTTCAAAATTTTCACAATATTTTGCGCAAACTTCAAGCCATAAAACAGCGGAAGCTTTATGATTACAATACATAGGCTATAAAAATGTTCCAGATATTTGATGCAGCGATAATACTATTCTACACAATATTGCATTTTTAGTCCCCGTTGTTAGGGCCGGACAGTTAAGTTTTGTTTTATACCAGCTGGAAGTCATGCACTCAAAAGGCGCTTGTATCAATTAGTGTTAAATCCACACCGTAACGTACTGCTTATGTGTATAGAGCTGACACACGGTATGAATTTAAATAACATGGATATATATTAATATATAATGAGTTCGTTTAGTGTGATGTTCGCATGATTTCGAGTACAATTTTGAGCCATGGGCTAAAATATGTTGCTCTCAAAATTGCACGATAATAATCCTCATTGCTTGACTGTAAGGCACGTAAGAAAAATCAAAACCAGAGCTGAAATAGCAGTTGAACTTATTAGAAACTTTGGAGTCTTCAAGTAACCGTCAAGGGTGAGCATATCTGTAAGTGTAACTTACGGTAAATGGAAGACTTTTGTTACGTTCGGAAGCCGTCGTGTAACGTATTCGTGGATTCTTCGGCAATGGTCGGAAACCTTACATTATCTTTGCGATTTCATTAAGTCCCTGAACGATCTTCAAGAAAGCTAGTAATAAAAAGGTTAGATGGAAGTTTGGTTTTCTGTGGCGGTTACCTGCCAATGGCTACAAGTTTATATGCCTGTTTGTTTGTTTTCTTTGTTTGTTTCAATAATTTCTTTGTTTTTTACTTTATCCACTCATTTTAAACTTTTTACGATATGGATTGTTTTGAAATGAACCGTGTCTCAACAGGAGCCCTAATCGGGGACGGAGACCGTAAGCGCGCGCCATTTCTAGTATTGGGGTTGGCGCCATGATATGGGACAATTTTTCTATTTTTAGAACAAATTGCGTCATCGCCTGCGGCTCACGCGCGTACATTGCTGCGAGGATTTTCGCGGATGTCTCGCAGGGGAAATGGTGTCCGAAATTCCCGAAATCGTTTATGCTTTTGGCCCACAGCTCAACGCCTTTATGACCGTTGGAATTTTGCTTAAGTATTTTCGCCGTCAGTTGCTCTAGTTTGAGTGAAGACAGTGCCGAATTTAGGTATGTCCCGCTTTATATCGCTGATCAAGTTGAATTCGGCTGAGTACAAGAACTTCACATTACTCCAATCTAAATTTTACACATGAAGATGATTAACAGCTTTTCCATAACAGAGAAAAAAAGACTGGTTGGATATGTTTGGATATAGCAGCGTTTAGGCCCAATAAGTGACAATAGGTTTATGTCCGTACTGCGTAGACGCTGCTTAGTTTTGTTTGTGTAAAAATCCAATAAATTGTCTGTTGTCGATGAATGAGAGCGCCCGCCGATGCGTGTTTTGCACAGCTAGTAAAACATGACAAATTAGACTTCGTACTTTGGCATGTTTGGTGTGAAAACGTACATCGAACTCATATAATATCTCTAGTTTTTGAATATGTTCAGTGTATGTTTAAGGTTGACTAATGTTTGAGAACATATTAAAAGCTTAGCTGAAAATTTGTGAATACAGCAGCAATAATCATAAAAGTTACGATAATGCTTTTAATGAACTCGAATAAAGATTTCGATTGAGTCAAAACTCCTTGTCTATTTTATTTTCGCAGTGTAAAGTTTTTCTATGTGAAAGAAACGCACATGATGTTAGTAGCCTTTTGGTGAACGTTGGTGAAAATCAAGTTGTTGTAGTATCTCAGCACAGAAGACAACGACATAAATGTTTTTCACGATTTGTTCACAATCTGAAAACACCGACTCGGACTTGAAAGTGCACGCAAATGAACTACTCGTACGAGTCACAGGCGTCAGACTTGCCTTTCAAAAACTTTTGCAAACTCGCCAAATGAGCAGAAACAACAAGAAACTATCAAAAACAGGTTTTGGTTGTGATAAAGCATTGTTTGGCAAACTCACAAATTAACTCGATACTGGAGTAAACAGTTTTCTTACAAAACTTTTCTCTACAAAACAAACACAAAAGTTTACGGGAAAAACTAGCCGGCGAGCGGATTTTATTCATTCACAGCACGAAATTAAAGAAATTCTCGACCCTGAAAAACACGCCTTTTCCATTAAATCAGGGCGTAAAAGTCCATAGAAGAGCACTGGTTCTTCTCTGCCTTATTCCCCGTCATCGTTGTGAAAAATCGGCAAGAGAATCTCGCAGCTCTCACCATTTCATCACACAACGTGACCACATCCACGCGAGAGCCCTAGACACGTGCGTGGATCAGCGCGGATATATGACGTCAGGATGGCGCAATTTGTTCTAAAAATAGAAAAATTGTCCCATATCATGGGTCCACGCGCATCCCAAGACTTACGGTCTCCATCCCTGATTATGGCTCCTGGTCTCAATTAAAGGTGCCATCGTGAGCTTCCCAATCAAAAAACTGAATTTAACAAATGTGTAGTTAATCCTCAAGATTTCGACCACTGAAGAACTCGATCATCACCAACACGTGACGATAAATTATTCTTACCGTAATTGCAGGTAGGACGGCGGCATACGAGAAACAGGCTTAATTGAAGGGTTGTCTTAAGTGTAAGTATATCAGACACGTGTTATAGTCTAGTGTCATATGTCTCTTTCTCGTAAGCGGAGTTTCCATAGCCATTTGCCACTGTGCTCTTTTCCCCTCCCTTCGCCATGGTATCTACTCGGCTTATTACGGTGCTCCTTGATGAGCCGTCGCTATTTCCTCCTGGCCTCCCCTCCGTGGGATTTACGGTCTCTAAACAAACCTTCCGCAAGGAATCCCTCCGGAAACTTGGGCTGTTAAAAAAGTAAATGAAAGGATTGCAAACTGAATTGAAAAGCCCAAGGCCATAGCTGATCACTCGAACGCCATCAGCTGGGTTAGGAAAGTCGGCGACATATCTCTCAATGAAGCCGGTGTAAATCACAAACGGCGCCCAGCAAACAAGAAAGAATATGACAACAGTAAGAAGCATTTGGGTAACGCGTTTCTTTGTTTTGTCGAGAGACTTAACATTGGCAGCGGACACCGTGCCCGTGCGGGAAATTTTTCTTTCGCGGCTCCAGACTGCCTTTCCAACACGGCTGTACAATACAATGATTGTGACCAACTGAATGAGGAATCCAAAGATTGAAAGGAACACTAGGTAGCTGAAGCCCGCCAACGTGTTATTGGGAACGGTGCTGCAATACCAGAACGTTCCATTTGCCCATTGGACTTCTTCGGTGTCTACAAAGTAGAACGTGGGCAGGAAGATGGCGCCGGCGTAAGTCCATCCAATAGTTATTAACACTTTAGGACGAAGCCAGGGCTTCATAGCTTGCAGGGGTCGAACAAGGGAGTAGTATCGATCAATGCTGATGACGGTCAGTAAACACATGGAGCTTGATGGCGCCAGAAACTGAGGAGCAAATGAGAAGTGGTTAACATTTTACGAACGGCCTGTAAACAGTAAATGAAGCAATCAATGCATTACTCGATTATAATGCAGTTGTTAACGATTAGCTGAAAATAATATATCTCAACCAAACGAGGATTTTGTTGTTTTAGGTCAATTTTGTGCTAAAATCACTACTTTGAGTCTTTTATCATAAACAAAATGCTTCTGTAAAGCTACGACGAAGATATCAAATAAATTTTATCAGAGAGGGCTAAACATAATAAATTTCTTGAGGATTTTTTGAACGTAGCATCAAAACTCGGAAAAATTAGCCAATTTTTCAAGTTTCAATCTATTTCCATCCCTGCCATCCGAGGCGACAGACGACAGGAAACAGTTTCAGTATCTTCAAATAGTCTTTAATAACAAAACAAGATCATTACTTTTGGAATTCAATTGATGTGAAGTTATCTTCTAGTTCTTCAT
>JAHPZR010010122.1:0-20609 GCA_019787425.1 Platygyra sinensis
GAACGCTCTGGGGACGAGATTGTGAAGCGGACCGAAAAAAATAATAGCATTTCGCAAATGCAACTCTTGAAAATGATGTCCGAGGCCGCAGGCCCGAGCGCAGCATTTTCAAGCCCGCGGACCGTCCGCCACAGTCAGTTTTCCCAATACGGACCGTCTCTTAGTCAGTCAATAAACGTTTCTATTTTTCCCCTGCGGTAAATTGGCTTACAAGCTTAAGTACATGGTTTGTTTACGCAACTTTGTCACTGAATTATCTTACGCGAAGTCTACAAACCATCACAAAAACTGTAACAAGCGAACGAGCGATTAGTGTAATGGTAATAGTAATGAGTAAAGTCCAGTTCGGTCTGCATTTAACGACCGAGAAGCGGGAGTCCTATCTGTTATTACAGACTGAATTGGACGACACAATGTCCTGTTACCAATTAATCATAACAGTTACGATTTCCCACAAAAGTAAAAGTGTCAGTAACGAAATTCCACTCCGGGAAAACAACTTCCAACTTTATACTTCAAGGTTTGAAGTTGTACTACAAATATTTCTATCAGTCGCTGTGCTTGGGGTGAATCACTCGAAATCGAACTATTTCACCGTAAATTGAATAGCAGAAAGCGAGCGAATTCGTTAAGTGTTTCCGGGCAACAGAAATTCTATTAAAATGCAGCAACAATCAGAGAGGTAAACTCGACTGCCATTGACTTGCTTTGCTTCAAATTGTGCGCCGAGAAAAAACACAGGATTACGCGCCATTACATCGTCGAGCTACAAACAACCAAACAAACTCTCACTACTTCAAAACACTTAAATGAATTTACTTACAGTGACTTTCCTTGCCATTTAAAATTGAATAGAGATAAACTTGCACTGATTAATCGTCGATGGATGTGTATAAAGGTGAAGGTTGACGATTACCGGAGGTTCACTTACGAAAATATTGACCAACACACAATTTCACCCGTGCTGTTTCGTGACGTTACCGTGACCGTGCTCAGAGATGCTGATTTCCCTTTCGTAAACGGTCGATGCCATCATTGGTAATCAAACCTTCAGAATGAACGATGCCATATCTCCTTTAGTTTAAGCCTGGACAAGGTAGAAACTGATATAATTTGTTGATGGAGTAAAATGCATTCACCAAATGCTCAATTGTTCATATTCACACTGGTTTGCTTGCGGTTAGCTCTTATTTGATGTTTGGGGCAACCCTATTATTAATGTTTAAGAATGTCACGTTTTAAATTAAATTTTGGGAGATTTGGCGGATCAACCTGGTAGTGTAGTGGTATAAGAGGGATGTTAGGAAACAGAGGTCCCGGGTTCGATACCAGGTGGTTACTTGCAAATTTTCCTTTTTCTTTAATTTAGTAGAGAAGAATTCGTTTACAGTTAGAAAAAATTTCGTGTGTCGCGAAAATGCCATCGACCGTTTACGAAAGGGAAATGCTCGTCAGAGACAGGAAAATCCAGACTGCGCTAAGAACCGATGAGATTGCAGGACTCGTCCCCGTGCCCTGTCTTTAAGCAATAGGGACTTTAAGATACACTACGGCGAGCTTCTACTACGGCTACTTCGGCCGTGAGGGACTAGTCTGACAACTCCGTTCCCTCCACAAACCTCAAACAGATTAAGATTTCGCTGTACGGCAACGGGGTGTTCATCATCTACGTGTCTTTACAAAAATGGATACGTTGGACTTTATTCTACTTTCATACGACAAAGGCTTGATCAGTGACAATAATTTCTTTCTCTTGTGTCGATCTTACATCTCCCAAAACTTAGATTTGCCTCTCAGCTGGTTTTAGAACCGCTGTAATTCCAGCTACAAAACAAAATAAACCGATAAAAAGCTCGAGTTCGAATTCAGCACAGGTAGGGTGTTCGTACAATGTGATAAGTCCGAAAATACAAAGCTTTCAATTCAAATAAAATACATTTTGAACAGCTCAGCTTAGTAGATACAAAGCTTTCTTACCTGCGGCTGTTCGGACCGGTCAATAAAATAAGACTGTCGCTTACGATAGGTGTTAAAGTCGTTCAAATTTTCTGTACAAAAATGACAAAGAAACAGTTATCTTCGAACGGAGTTTTATGATTGAGTACTTTATCTTCGAGCTAGGCTGTTCAAACAGTGAAAACAGCGTTAAAATGAGAAGTAAACAGCAGGCTTATACTCACGTAGTGAAGAGTACGTGAAACTAGGCACTTTCCCGTAGTAGAAAGCAAGACTACGGCGGGAAAGCCGTTGTGAAACACGCGACATGACGTCACCGGAAGTGATCTTCACTATTTGCCGCCGTACTACAGCCTCGCCGTACCATATCTTAAAGTCCCTATTACTAATTTACCTGCTGTACAGAAGAAAAAGCTAACTTGGAAGACGTTTTGTCCTAATGCTGATTTATGTAACTAGACAGCCTTGAAATAAGATCCGTGCGTTAGGCATTTGTGAACGGCAAAATATATTTGCAAATGGATCAAACTAGCCTGAAGTGAGCTGTTATTTATCAACATTCGTTCTGACCATAGTTAATAGAGGGGAATGTTACGAAACCCGACAAAGTTCTTTGTTGTAGGTTTTTGTTCGCTTTTTTGGCCTTGACCCTGCACAAAACAATAGTTGTTTACTCCGTACTGAGGAACTAACCAATAGAAACGTGTTGGTTACGTAATTCATGCATAGTGTATGAGCGCAATACAAAAGGTTTTGCACGGTCATGGACCTTCCAACCTAAATCTTGGCATCTTTGTTTGCTCCTTTGATGTTTGCCGGGCTTCCAAACCATTCCGCTTTATTAACTATGTTCTGATGACCCGCGCATAACCGAGCTGTAATGGGTCTGTAATGATATCGGAATTATTTTTCATGCTCCAACTTTATTGGTTTGGGAACTGATTCTTTATGAAATCTCACAATTCTACTTAGATAACAAGCACAAGTTGACTTTGGAGGCAAAAGCTCTCCGACTGAGCGGTCTATAGCTTCCGCATGTTAACAAACAGTGTTCGGGAGCATAACTTTCCATTATCCACCGTTCAGCTCCTAGCAGCCGAAAGATCGTCATTTGGATGTCATACAACCTTTATTTATACAACATCGGTTCCAATACACTGCGAGAGTGATGCATATGGTAAGTTCCGAAGACGGTTACACTGCTTTGAAAGCAATTAATCCATGCAGCAAACCAAAATAAACATTTCCCAAATGTCAACTGTTTAACTAACGTTATCCCTTACAGAATGCATGCATACAATTATAAGTTATATACTTACCAATTCCTTATCGCTCAACAGTCTTGATTCATCGAAGGCTTCTTTCAAAGAGTAGCCTAAAGTCTAAATACACGAACGTAGCGTAGAGACTGTGTTGCTTCCACGGGTAACTGCGAGTCTGTGCGAACGTTAACTATATAGAGGGATACAATAAATCAGGATGCAGATCACGCAAATACTTCTAATTTGACAAAGGATGATGTCACTGTCAAAACCAACAAATCGGTTTACAGAATACTGATTACCAAAAGTGTCACTGCTTTAGGTAGCTGAGTATAAGGAGGGTGTAGATGGGGTTAACTGACAACTGACAAATGGCCAAAATTTTAACTGACAACTGACAAATAGCGTAAAATTTAACTGACAACTGACATTTGTAGAGGGTTTTACTGACAACTGACAAAAGATCTTATTACTCGGGCTTTCCAAAGGAAACGCCCGAGTTGAAATTTCGGCTTCGTTTTTTTTTTCGTTCAGCCACAGTTTGCAATTCTTTAATTAATACGCATGCGCGACGATTTGACTCTGATGCGCACATGGCATGGTGTAATGGCGGACGAAAAAGGTTTATGCGGTGAAAGATCATCACAAATACTGTGTATAATAAGCTCAAAACGGATACCAAATATTCACACAGCGTTCGCTGTAAACCCACGCTAAAAGATGAGGAGCGTTTTCGGAACGGGTTGGTCCGCAAAACTTACGAGAGATCTCTTTATGAGCGAACATTTATGAGTGAGCCTTGCGTTCATTGAGAAACATGCTATATCAACTGAGCTATCTAATGTTAATCGAGAGAAGCATTAACTAAAATCTCATCGTGTATGTAGACGCGATCGTGAATCAAGCAGAATACCAACAAGTAGTTTGAAAAGTCTAAGGAACAAAAGCAGAAAGGTTAGAGAATTGGTCTATGCATGCGCACGTTGATAGAGATGGCCTTTATTTTAAAACGATGAGTATTAAAGCTACATGAGCTTGTGGGGTCGTTTGCAATTAACTAATTAACAAAACGTTTGAACTAAATTAGCGCTTACAAGTATGAAATTATGAATATAAATTTAAGTATAAACAAAGTCATCCTTTCTAAAATTCTTCGTATTCTTTCGTGAATACCCATGTAATCTATATTGTACGGTTATGTAAATGCTAAAAATATATTTAGGAAAACGAAATTTAACCTCGCCTATTGATCAAATATTGTTCATAAGAATTCTTTTTGAAAGCATGGAGCTCATTCGTTTTCCCGATGTTTGTACATGTTCCGTAATGAATATTTAATGTGGCGTGTAACTCAACACTCCGGAAACTACTTCCCAAGTAGACTCTGTGACCCCCTTTCCGCAGTATGATATTTTTGTATAAGCGGTCACCCCGCGCTTAAGTTTGCTTCCGATAACCACCCCATTTTGCTTGCGGTCAACCATATGGCGCTTTGTTAGGGTCAAAATTCAGACTAGTGAATTCGTCACTTAGTGAAATTTGTTGCATCATAATTTCACCTCTTACTCAAATTTACTATACCTTGAATTCAGCAAACAGCTGAATTTATCATCCTGCAAATTCATCTTATACCTTAATTTTTACCTTGATTCGTCTGGTAGGCGAATTCACCTGATAGGGAAATTCGTCTGATACACCATAGATAGGCGAATTCATCTGATAGGTGAATTCAGATAGGTGAATTCAGATAGGCGAATTCAGATAGGCGAATTCAGATAGGCGAATTCAGATAGGCGAATTCAGATAGGCGAATTCAGATAGGCGAATTCAGATAGGCAAATTCATCCGGTCAGTATAAAATATGGACTGCGGACTACGGACTACGGACTACGGACTACGGACTACGGACTACGGACTACGGACTACGGACTACGGACTACGGACTACGGACTACGGACTACGGACTACGGACTACGGACTACGGACTACGGACTACGGACTACGGACTACGGACTACGGACTACGGACTACGGACTACGGGCTACGGACTACGGACTGGGTATAAAACACGGACTCGGGTATAAAACGCGGACCGAGCGTTACGGACTCGGTAAAAAAACACGAAGAAAGGTTCTACATTGAATAAATTCTCGCACGAACGTTTTCATAAATAGAAGCTACCTGTATAAATTATAGAAGTCTCATTTCCCGAAAGTGCCGGCTCATACAGGTTTATAAACCATACTCGATTACCGAAAAAGAAATAGAAGACCCTGAAAGTCACAAAATTGATGGGCTGTATGAATTTTCGAATGATTCAAGCCATGATTAAATGTTTTGGAAGATCAACAGTCGCGAGAATTGAGGACAATTCGAACGACATGTCCCGTTCGTTTATACGATCGTGTATTAAATAAATACACGTAGATACGGCCATGGCGAAATGAGGAACAAAAAGTTGATAAATAGAAGAAGCGACATTACACAAGGATGGCAGTTCTGCACTCCTTAATATCGCCTTGGAAAAGGAAGGGGAAAAAAGAAAAAAAGTTCTTACAACACGGGGTATTCGTATTTGGTCACCCACCCAAGTACTATCCCCGCCGAACAGGGCTTAACTTTGTTGAGCAGACGAAACAAGTTGCTGTCCTTGTGGTATAGTGACTCACCCAAGATGGCCGGCATTGGAGGCAAGGGCTGCGATATATATATAGTTTCAGAGGTTGCCATGTCCTTTTTGTTTGCCAATAAATTTTTTTTCAGTCCTTTGTATAATCATACAAAATCAGTTAATTTTGTTAATGAAATCTTTGACCTTTTTAACCTTATTGTGTCAATATTTCTTTCAGAAACTGACGTTATAGTGGTTATCTTGCCGTGCTGGATACGTTTCAGTTTTTTTGAACTACAACTGTACAGCTTGTTGTCTCTAAAATTTTAGTACACTTGGTTTCAGTTACTATACTTACTGAAATGCAAATTTTCAGCATGTCAACATTCATTAATATAACGGGAAATGTATTCAATAATAAATAATGGGGGTCACTGTATGGCAAGCCAAGCATGACAAAAGTGGGTTGAGTTGAAAATCACCTATCGAGTCTCAGTGATCGATGTGTGAGAATAAGAAATCACTGTGCGAGATTGGAAAATCACTACGTGAGATTAGAAAATCACTGTATGAGAAATTAAAATTGCTATACGAGAATAAAAAATTGTCATGCGAGATCATAAGTACCAATCGAGAATGAAAAACTGCCATGCGAGATTTAAATTAACTGTTGAGAATGAAAAATCGTTGTGTGAGAAAAAGAAATCACCATTCGAGATTATCGATTGGTTTTTTTCTGAGCCGGTGATGTATAACCAGTCAGCGGAGAGTATTTTGGCGGTCAGTATAAAACATGGACTGCGGGCTACGGACTACAGACTACGGACTGGGTATAAAACACGGACTCAGGTATAAAACGCGGACCGAGCATTGCGGACTCGGTATAAAACACGGTGGAAGCATTTTTTTAAAATTTCTAAGATGAGAAAAGGTATCAAAAAGAGAAAAAAAATATCTGATAACTGCCATGGCTGGGAAAGTAGAGAACAAAAAGTTAGTCGGACATGCGGCACTTTCGAAATAATTGCCCCCGGTCTCTCGGAGCGCAGATAATTCGGTCTCACGGACCGATAACTTTGTGAATGTGAATGTTTTCACAGCGTTACATCTCCTCATGTACTGTCTTACCGGAAATCGAAACTTTGCAAGAAAAGAAGAATTAATATATGAAACTATATATCGCAGCCCTCACCTCCAATGCCGGCCATCTTGGGTGAGTCACTATACCACAAGGACAGCAACATGTTTCGTCTGCTCAACAAAGTTAAGCCCTGTTCGGCGGGGATAGTACTTGGGTGCGTGACCAAATACAAATACCCCGTGTTGTAAGAACTTTTTTTTTCTTTTTTTTGTCCCTGCTTTTCCAAGGCGATATTAAGCGTGTAGAGCTGCTATCCTTGTGTAATGTCGTTTCATCTATTTATCAACTTTTTGTTCCTCATTTCGCCGTGGCCGTATGTATGTGTATTTATTTAATACATGATCGAACAAATAAACAGCGGGACGTGTCGTTCGAATTCTCCTCAATTCTCTCGACTGTTGATCTTTCAAAACAGTTAATCATGGCTTCAATCATTCGAAAATTCATACAGCTCGTCAATTTTGTGACTTTCAGTGTCTTCTATTTATTTTTCGGCAATCGACTATGGCAAGAGAAAATCCCATCATTTTCTCTTGAGTATGGTTAAACCTGTATGAGCGGGAACTTTCAGGAAATGAGTCTTCTATAATTTATACAGATAGCTTCTATTTATGACTGAAACGTTCGTACGAGAATTAATTCAATGTAGAAGCTTTCTTCGTGTTTTATACCGAGTCCGCAATGCTCGGTCCGCGTTTTATACCTGAGTCCGTGTTTTATACCCAGTCCGTAGTCCGTAGTCCGTAGCCCGCAGTCCATGTTTTATACTGACCGCCAAAATACTCTCCGCTGACTGGTTATGCATCACCGGCTCAGAAAAAACCAATCGATAATCTCGAATGGTGATTTCTTTTTCTCACACAACGATTTTTCATTCTCAACAGTTAATTTAAATCTCGCATGGCAGTTTTTCATTCTCGATTGGTACTTATGATCTCGCATGACAATTTTTTATTCTCGTATAGCAATTTTAATTTCTCATACAGTGATTTTCTAATCTCACGTAGTGATTTTCCAATCTCGCACAGTGATTTCTCATTCTCACACATCGATCACTGAGACTCGATAGGTGATTTTCAACTCAACCCACTTTTGTCATGCTTGGCTTGCCATATCACTGAGCAAGATTTTGATTTATAGCAATTTCAGGCACTTGACCAAAAACAAAATAAGTGAATGACAACCATTTTCTGCACAAGCTCTATACAATCCCTCTGTCTGATAATAGTTAATTTGCTATATCACACAACTCGAATTGCTTATGCCATAGCGTGACGCTTATAGGAACAGAGTGCGCAAAGCGATAGATCACATACTGATTTAATTATATTTAGAGTAACAAAGGATAGTTGTAAGCTAATTTAGGGATATGAAATACAATAGGGTTTAGCGACTCAAGAATATAACCGCAGTATTGTTGTAATTAAAACTCCATGACACGTATAAGCCACTGATGTAAGACTTTGAATTCAGACCGGAATAGACATTGAGAGTGAAACATTGTATAGAGATTAGAAGAGAAATAAACGCATCAAACGAAAGATACAGTCCTTTGATGGCGAACCAGCGCCGGGAGATATTCCCGAAAACCCTTTTCCATATTTGCAAACTTCATCCAAATTTCCGCAGCACTTTCATAGCTCTGGGCTACACTAGTTTCATATATTAATTCTTCTTTTCTTGCAAAGTTTCGATTTCCGGTAAGAGAGTACATGAGGAGATGTAATGCTGTTGAAAACATTCACATTCACAAAGTTATCGCTCCTTGAGACCGAGTTATCTTCGTCCGAGAGACCGAGGCAATTATTTCGAAAGTGCCGCTTGTCCGATCACCAAAGCAAGTAATAGTTCTCATTTTCATATTCCTCTAACTTTTTGTTCTCTACTTTCCCAGCCATGAAGTATCAGATATTTTTTTTTCTTTTTGATACCTTTTCTCATCTTTGAAATTTAAAAAAAATGATTCACCGTTGAGTCACTATACCACAAGGACAGCAACATGTTTCGTCTGCTCAACAAAGTTAAGCCCTGTTCGGCGGGGATAGTACTTGGGTGGGTGACCAAATACGAATACCCCGTGTTGTAAGAACTTTTTTTCTTTTTTCCCCTTCCTTTTCCAAGGCGATATTAAGGAGTGCAGAACTGCCATCCTTGTGTAATGTCGCTTCTTCTATTTATCAACTTTTTGTTCCTCATTTCGCCATGGCCGTATCTACGTGTATTTATTTAATACACGATCGTATAAACGAACGGGACATGTCGTTCGAATTGTCCTCAATTCTTCCAGAACATTTAATCATGGCTTGAATCATTCGAAAATTCATACAGCCCATCAATTTTGTGACTTTCAGGGTCTTCTATTTCTTTTTCGGTAATCGAGTATGGTTTATAAACCTGTATGAGCCGGCACTTTCGGGAAATGAGACTTCTATAATTTATACAGGTAGCTTCTATTTATGAAAACGTTCGTGCGAGAATTTATTCAATGTAGAACCTTTCTTCGTGTTTTTTTACCGAGTCCGTAACGCTCAGTCCGCGTTTTATACCCGAGTCCGTGTTTTATACCCAGTCCGTAGTCCCTAGTCCGTAGTCCGCAGTCCATGTTTTATACTGACCGGATGAATTCGCCTATCTGAATTCGCCTATCTGAATTCGCCTATCTGAATTCACCTATCAGATGAATTCGCCTATCAGACGAATTTCCCTATCAGGTGAATTCGCCTACCAGACGAATCAAGGTAAAAATTAAGGTATAAGATGAATTTGCAGGATGATAAATTCAGCTGTTTGCTGAATTCAAGGTATAGTAAATTTGAGTAAGAGGTGAAATTATGATACAACAAATTTCACTAAGTGACGAATTCACTAGTCTGAATTTTGACCCTAACAAAGCGCCATACAACCAAACCCGGAAAAACGCCTTCACACTACGTAACAAATATTTTTTCCGCTTACTGCATACATAAGTAATAACCCTTCATCTCCAACATACCGAGACAAAAACAGT
Organism: Platygyra sinensis; assembly: GCA_019787425.1. Lineage (NCBI taxonomy): Eukaryota > Metazoa > Cnidaria > Anthozoa > Scleractinia > Merulinidae > Platygyra > Platygyra sinensis. The sequence goes on from JAHPZR010010122.1 coordinate 9,978, forward strand.
TACAAGATAAACCCATAATTACAAAAAAGCCTTACCGAAGGACGAGCAACAAAAACAATGTTTATCTCCACGTCGAAGCCCGAGTGAACGCAAATATGCGTCTAGTTGCCTTAAGGTTATTCCTCACAATTGCACTGCGCATCCTTTCTGCGCATAATTTATGGCGTCATTTAGCGCGCTCTCGTGCACGTGCACACTGAAAACATGGCGGATTTGCCTTGATATTGAGCTCTTTCAGTTGAAAAATGGCTATAGCTCATCAACGAGAGTGGGCACCCCAATTTTTTTTCCAGTCATTGTAATCAACTTATCATAAACTTTGCTTGAGGAAGGACTGACCTGATTTCTATTGCTGAAAATTGAATAAATAGCGAAAATAGCAGGTAAACTGTGGTCTTTTCCTTTTTGCCCTACGGTAACCATGTCAAGAAATTTGGTTGAAATTTTAATCAAGGATTCAGCTTTCTGTCTAAATCAAACTTAAAAGTTTATTTGTGTCCGATACAACGCATTGACTCCAGTTTAATGCGTGTTCTCATGAGTCTCGGTCACAAAAATTTACAATTATTACTGGGAATGCGTTCTTGTAATAAGCGTTAAATATTGCCAAAATGGGTCATTTTCAATGCCCCAGTGCTCCTTAATGAGTATGGGCACCCCCCTTTTTTATTTCAAAATTGAAGTTCTCATATGATAAATATTCAGTGGGCAAAGTTTGAACGAAAATCTATTGTCAGTTTTATTTCAGGGGAATTACCTTAAACCACTTTCTGATAGCTCAAGGAAGCAATCTGCCATTTTTCACACAAGAGAGCGGTTTCAATTGCGCATGAGCAGAATATTATTCGCTGCAAAACACACTTAGACGGTGTTACGCATGAGCAAACCTTTATTTGTAGGCATCTATTTGCAGGTCACCTACTGTGGTCTCGGCCATTGAAAAGGAAGAAAAAAAGATGCATCGAATGATAACAACGTGTATTTTTAACTTGTTATATACTTGTTGCACATAATAACATAGAGTAAGATATGTTAGTGATTTTGCCAAGCATTAAAAACAGAGGGGGTTTACCGTAACTGTTATTTTAATCAACCGAACGTAAACCCTCCCCCTATAGGACGCTTTGTGTCCTTTTTGCGCCCTTTTGCTTTCTTTTTATGATCAGGACTGGCATCTTGGTCTGCAGCTGTGTCGCGCTTCGTCAAACTGTCTCCAGTGTCTGTTTCAGAGAAGACATCTGTCAAAACGGGACCCTTGGCATCTGCAGTTATGGCTCCATTGCTAGAGGACTTTTCTTCTTCAGATGTTATTGCCTGGAGATTTAAAAATGACTAATTTAGTGGGTCTAAAGAAGGAGTATCAATTTCTGAGTCGAGAGGTAACTAGGTTCAGGAGTCATAATCGGGGACGGAGACCGTAAATCTTGGGATCCGCGCGCACCCATGATATGAGACAATTTTTATTTTTTTAGAATAAATTGCACCATCCTGACGTCATATATCCTCGCGGATCCACGCACATGTCTGGGATTCGCGTGAATGTTGTCACGTTGCGTGATGAGATGGTGAGAGTTGTCTCTTGCAGATTATCTACAGTTATGGCAGGGAATAACAACCAGGGCTCTTATATATAGTTTTATGCTCTGAGCCCAAAGAAAAGGTGAGTTTTTCAGGTCCAAAAACATGAATTCGATTTCGCGCTGTGAATGAAAAATATCTGTTCGCCCTGCGGGTTGTACGAGTAAGCTTTTATGTTTGCTCTGTGCAGAAAAGTTATGTAAGAAAACTTTCTACTATGATATCGAGTTAATTTGTGAGTTTACCAAACAATGAAATGAAAGTCTGACACCTACATTAAGTAGCTCATCTGCAAAGTGCAGCGCGTGCTCTTTCAAATCCGAGTCGGTGTTTTCAACTGTCAACAAATCTAGACAAAAATTTCTTTCGTTTTCTTTTGTGGAGAGATGCCGCAACAATTTTCACCAACGCCAAAGGGCTACTAACGTTAACCTCATGTATAAATTTCACACTGCAAAAAATAAAGCAGATTAGCAGTTTTGATAACTCAACCAACAAAATCGAAATCGTTATTCGAGTTGATTAAAGAAGGCGTCATTGTAATTTTGCTTATTATTTCTGCTGTATTCACATATTTTCAGCTAAGCTTTTAATATGTTATCAAGCATTTATCAACCTTAAACATATTTAAAAACTGGAGATATTATGTGAGTTCGATGTACATTTTTACACGAAAGTGGAGAAATCCAATTTGTGACAGTCATGTTTTACTGACTGTACAAAGCATGTATAGGCGGGCGCTCTTACTCATCCACAACAGGTACACGATGGGAAATTACAGCCTGCGTAGCTGGCGGTATTGTAGGCGCGCGCGCAATAAAGTTTCGGCCGTGGAGCCGCCAGAAGCGAGCGGCGAAGCCGCGAGAAATACCGCCTGCCAGAGAACTTGGGTATTTTGAATACCGCCCACTTTTATCACCTCATTGACCTCAACTGATCCCAGTTAATTCAACCAATTAGAGCCGACAATTTTCTCACGAAATGTAGGCGTAAAGGCGATCGTGTTACCTTTGTTATTGTTGCGTGCATGGCGGATAAAGGAGATTATAATCCATCAAATCTTTTCGCTCGCGCGCGATTGGCCTAAACACGTCACATGACCGAATATCCCCCAGCTAAAACTGGGGGATATCCGAGATTATAACCCACCCATTAATTTTTGAGTGATTTTATTGGCTATTTTACGTCACGTGGTATAAATCTCCGGACAGGTATCACGCAATAACCCCCGTCCGAGTCGATATTTGTCCTCCGATTGTTTCTACGTAAATTTAAACCGATTCATTTTACAAAATAAAGATTTAATACAATGTGATAACTAACTATAAAATAAACCAACCGTTCACGTCCGACTTTAGCGTGGAGGAAGGAGAGAAAAACTCCAGTCGCACTTGAAATCATGGAGCCGGCAGAATTGTCAACCATTGAAACCTTTTTTACGCAGAAGCCAGACTTGAAGTCAGTGGAAAGAAAACCATACAGTCGCAACGCTGTGAAAGCCAATTCGTTCCGGGCTGGACAGATTGTTTTTTCTGGTTCCCTTCAAAGAAAGCCGTTTTCCATTATTCGGGATAAGTATTTAAGCCGGTAAACGAAGCTCTAGATCCATCATTGAAAGATCTTCCGCGACAGGGATTGATTTCTTTCACAAAGCACAAGCGTCCAATTTCCAGCGAAGACCTTGAAGTCCTCTATGCAGCAATTCAGCCTGGTCTGAATGCTCCAGAATATTGCAGATTCGGCATGGCGTAACACCATTCTCTACTTCGGAAAAAGAGGCCGTGAAAACAAACGCGAGATGAAACCCGGTAACCTTTAGCTCAAAACAACAACAACCGGCTGAAGTACTTCATCTCAAGCGAGTTGAGAGCGACGAAAAATCAGTCCACCTTCAAGTGCTACAGATTTTACACATTCTGTGTTTCACAGATGTAAATTCTGAGACCGAAACACATTTCTTTCTAGTCAAGTTTTTGAACAGTACGTCGGAATATATGAACCAAAAGCGCCAAGTTTTCGAGCTTTTGCCAAGAGGCGTTACGCGAATTAATTTCACATGACAGCTTGTCAAATTTGGTCCAATCACAGCGGAAATAAAGTTAGTTAAACCAATCAAATTTACTTTGCTCCCTCACGTCAATCACGCGTTTTCGCCATCAGATCACCAGTGGCTTTTTTAACATGTTTACGAGCGGTTTATTGCGAGATGAAAATTAATGGGAGGGTTATAAAATAAATAAACCCCTTTCTGGCTTGCTGGTATGTCGGCTGTTAATGTCCTTGGCTGAGAGATTGTCCTCAAAATTTCACATTTGCCCTCGAAGCTTCGCTTCTCGGCCAAATGTTCATTTTTCGGACAATCTCTCAGCCGCGGACATTATTAGCCGACATACCAGCTGCCAGAAGGGGTTTATTTACTAAATATACCCCAATTTTCAAAACTGCGCGCGTTGCGTAAAAGATTTGAAGGATAATTTGAACAGATAATGTCCGCGGACAAATATCCTAGCATATTTTCGCGCCAAATGGAGACTATTGTTTATATATGCGTACAGCCAGTTAAAGGAAGAAAAACCGAAGAGGAAAACGCTAACGTCTTATGTCTTATGTAGGTTGCGTGGTGTCAACCTGAAAATAAAATTCGGTCATTTTCAGAAAATTACCAAACACATTTCCATGGAAGATTTATTTATAACAAACCTTCAGGTCGTAAGAAGCGTTAGTCTTAGTGAATACCGTATTATTTGTATACATTAAGTTCTAAGTTATTATTGTAATTTTTATAAATGTAATTCTTAAGGTTTAGTATAGTATGTCCACATCAGCCCTTTGGCTGCCTTTAACACAACCTACTTATTAAATAAAGTATGTATGTATGTAGGTAGGTAGGTAGGTATGAGGCACGACATTAGCAGAACTTTCCTCAGAAATTGGCCTGCACATTGTGGGGTCTAACGTTTTATCGAGTCGAGTCGAGTAGGAAAATACTCAACGCAGTTGAACTTCTCCGGTTCATTCGCTCCGGCCTAAAAAGAAATGTGGAAGTTCTGATCTAGATCTGTTCGGATACGCAAGATACGCGAGATACGCAAGTAAGGATCAAACGTCTTCTTACGTCGTCCGTGTCTTCACCGGACAGGAGTCCTCAAGCAAAAAAGAATTTATACAAGGGCGGTTCTACCCCTAAATAAATCACTGAATTTCTCAGAAGCGACTAGCCTCCTTCCAATGCCCCCTTTCGATGTCGACCAGGAAACAATCACACCTCGCGTTTCACACTTCGCCGCAGAGTTGAATGTAGAAAACTTGTGTGGTAAACAGACTACTCAACTTAAAGTATTGATTGCAAATCCGTATTGCCGTATTGATTCGCACCGCCGCCAAAACTTTATTGCGCTTGCGCTAAACGCAGGCTTTTATGTTTACTTTCATAAGCAAAGTATCCCTTGGGAAATATATGACGGATCATCTAACATTTGATTGACGTGTTTACTTCTCTCGACCAATTCGTTTTTACCGCACACTGGTGTGCGGACTATTCAAAAACCTATGGTTTTTATGCAGGCGGTATTTCAAAGCTCCACTCCCCATTCTCCTCGCGGCTTCGCCGCTCGCTTCTCGGCTCCGCCGCACAACTTTATTTCGCGTGCGCTTACAATACCACCAGCTACGCAGGCTAGGAAATTATTGATCCATATTTGGCCAATTTTTTGGGGGGGGAAATTACTCTGCGAGTGTTTATCACTTCAAATTTGGAACAGTAAAATATATTTTTATGGTGAATGTTTCTATAGTTTTGGATTTTTTGGGGTTTTTTGCATTTTTGGCGGGAAAATGACGTCATAGACTTAAAGTGAAATTTCTAAATTTATAGTGTTGGAGATTTGATGTCTGTTGCTGAAAGACGATCTTGAAACAAACTCAAAACTGAAAAAAGTTCTTCGATATCTTGATTCAGTCCGGAGATATTTTACAATGAAATTTGCACGAATTCTATTTTTAGTAACAAATTTTGACATTGTAACAATTGTATCTCTTGATTGAAATAAGATATTTGGATAATTTTTTTTGTTTAATGTTAGTTAAAGGCCTTCTTTCATTAGAGCCAAATAAATGTACGAAAATAAAAATTTAAAATTTTAACCCCACATTGTGACGTCATTTTCCCGCCAAGAAAATGTTGACAAACTAATACCACCAAATTTTGTATCTTAAAAGTATCTAATAGTGTTTTAAATTTGAGCTTGTAAGGATAAAATGTTAAAAAGTTATTAAAAGTTGGCGGAAATTGAACAAAAAATTTCCCACCGTGTAATTTATCATGGATTTTTAAACAAACAAAACTAAGCAGCATCTACAGCTTAACTCTATTGTCTCTTATTGGGCCTTGATAAAACATCAAGTGTTGCTTACAATTCAGGCGAAACTCAACCTTGCAATTATTGTTTTACTTTTCTGTCAAGACAGACTCTGGCGAAATCCTTGCAAGTGTATGGCAAGAGGAGGGAAACACTGAAGTCCTGAAACGCTGCTCTTTCGAAATATATCCAACTAGTACAGTTTTTTGCTGTGTTTTGGAAAAACGGTTAATCTTCAATATGTATGAAACTTAGAGTGGAGTATTGTGGAGCTCTTGTAAAGAAGCAGCGAAACACAACTTGGTCAGTTTTATCATAAAGCGGCACATGACTAAATTCGACACTGTCTTACTTCTCTCAAACTAGAGCAGCTTACGACCAAAATACTGAAGTAAAATTCCAACAGACATGAACGTATTGAGTTGTGGGCCAAAGGCATCAAACATTTCAGGAATTTCGGACGCCATTTCCCCTGCGCGACTTCTGCAAAAATCCTCGCAGCATGTACGCGCGTGAGCCACGCAGGATGGCGCATTTTTTTCTAAAAATAGAAAGATTATCTCACAACATAGGGACAGCCCCAATACTAGAAACGGCGCGCTTACGTTCTCCGTTCCCAATTAAGGCTCCTGCTAGGATATATTACTATTAAAAATCATATTTCTTGAACTGAAATAGGGTTATAAACTCATGAATTACGTAGAACGTTGCCTAAGTGACAAACCTGAAAACACACTGCGAAAAGGGAAAGCCAAATGACCGGTTTGTGCAGCATTTTATGGAAACACTTCGACGGCTCAAACGCTAAGGGAATGAAATAACACATGTTAATACATACTGGGGCATACGAAATCAGTTGACTATTCTGCACTCAGGTTCAAATTCATCTACGAAGCACATACATAATCAAGGGAGTTATAACACATATCATTTTGATATTGAGCAAAACAAAAAAATTGGTGCATTTACCTAGAGAAATAATTTGAGCTATTTCACAAATCATGCCCGTCATATTTTCCCTTGGATTTGGGCGAAGCTCGAGTCTAAACCCAGTTTGCCAGTTTAAATTTAAGGACCACAGGCCAATCTGATGATGGTTTGCCGGCGGGCGGTTGTCAAAAGCTTGTAGAGGAAGGTCATGCCTTTTTGTGACGCTTTCACTAAGTTAGACACTAAGTTTTCAATGTTAAAAAAGGGCGCTTATGACTGTTAAACGTTGCTTGAGGGTTCTGCGTCGAGAGACGACCCTGTTGGAGACAGATGTTAAATAGATGTGTGACCAGTCATTCTCCTAGCAAGTAGGCTGGTCAATGGGCTTGTGGGCTCTTAAGCGGCCTTAACAAGACAAGCTAAAATTGGCGAACTCGTATTGGTAAACTTCAAAAAATTGTTGATAAACTTGTACTTTCACGACAAGCAGGGGTCTAATAAAAACACGCGGGAGCGGTAGTAAGGAAACGAGCTTGCATATAATTTATTAAATGAATGTCTTGGAATAAAGCCTCCTAGGACGTCTATATAAGTTAAATCACTCTGCTGTTGCTTTTGATTTTCTCTGAGGTTACAAATGATTTTAAATTAACCTTTCCTCCGGTTTAACTCACCTTCTTCAGGAAATTACTGCAAAAGAATGAAAGGCAATACGGCGATAGACTGACACAAATTCATCAGTCAGTAATGCTGACCTGTGAAGGATAGTTAAACTAGCCGAATATTTGATTAAAAACATATTTTGAAAGAGTTCATTCACGATATTTTGAGTTAATTTGAAGGAAAGCTAAAAATAGTAATTTACTAAGATGGAAACTGAGAACACCAAAAAGATAACAATAAACTATAAAGGAACAGGGATGGTTAAGGATGGAGAAGACTACAAAAGAAAAACTTATAAAATTTAGGTTTAGCTCTTCAACATACAAAAGGCTTAAAACTTCAGAGGAATCCCGAGAAAGAGAAAGCAACTCCTAAGTTATAAGCCAGCTTCTTCATAAAAATTTCTTAAATAGTCAACGTTGATATATAAGGATATAATAATAGTTTACCTACCTTCGTATTTTCTCTAGAGCAAGCTGTGTCACCGATCGAGACTCAACAGAATGAGTGAACTCAAACCGTCGACAGTTTCCACAAGCATTCAACTTGTAAAGGGAATAAATATTCTTACATCAGCCTGACTGAGATCATAGACATTATTTCATAACTGGACTATCTCGTCTGTGTCAAACTCTCTTGTAAGAAGAGCTCAGTTGATCAGAAAATCAAATCTAAGGTCTTCTTTACATTAAAACCAACTGATAAATTTCTTCTATTCTGTTGCTGCCGAGTTGACTAATGTAAACTTCAAAAGATCTTCCCCACTTGAAACCCGATCGAGTTTATGAGATATGAAGCAACCAGAACGACAGGCTGCAGGTTAACCCAAGGGCGTAGCTAGGGGGGGTCCTGGGGTGCCCGTGACCCCCCCTTTTGTAAGCCTTTTTGTAAGCAAACAACCTACAGTATTCAGGTGACAATCTGATTAGTACCCTCTGTATGAGTCAGTGTGACCCCCCCTTTGACAAATCCTGGCTACGCCCATGTAACCACGAGACATTTCCATGTTGACCTGAGGTATAACCCATTTACACACCTGGATAAACAAGACCTACCGATAATTATCGCACCTTCGACAACTCTACTCCCAATCACAAAACTAGAAGTTTATAAGGAAAACAATCTGATTTCTAACCTGAAACTGGATTAAGGGATTTGAAAACGAAAGTTTCACTCTGAAAAGGCGTCTAATGTTTTCCGTCCACACTACGCGGGAGGAATTTAAAAACACAACAATCAGCGGTTATTTTGCATTCGTATTTGAGGAAACCTGAAGCAGAGAAATCACGTGATTATCGCGACGCTATTAATTTTCGAGTATTTATCGGTGAAACTTTTTTAAAGTTCTCCCACTTTAGGTTGGGCACACAAATTTCGTGAGATAAGAGATAACATAACATACGATAAAATACTGAAGATATGCTTAGCTAAACAATGATCCCCACAGCGCTAGCCGATCCTGACTCAAAGGGTCATAGCCTGAGACAATCCACGTACTAGTTAGTTTACAGGCATTACACTTATTTTTCGAGATTCTTTGATAGTTTTATTCCTTGCAGTTTTTACGAACCAAAAAACATTTTTTCTACAAACCGACTGGATCCTCAAACCGCTTCACCGATTTCTCCAGGTAGGACGGGAAAGTATTTGAAGTCCCCTTAATGAGATGTAAAATAGTTTTTTTTACGGCTTGTCAAACCGTATGGATCGCAAAGCTGTTTTCTTGGATCCACTTTTTTGAATATTGGATAATCCTCTCCCCTCTCCTCCCTTCTCACGCTTTTCTTCCTTTCCCAATCACCTGAAGCAGTTAGAAAATTAACAGTTGCAAGTGAGGGACCGTTTATGAATGAACCTGGTAGATATGACCACAGCGCAAAAGAAGCTCGATCTGATTATCAGTTTACTTAAAAGACTGACTATAACTTGTACAATGTAACATAAATACTGGACCACGCTGAATAAAACAACCGAGGTAGGAGGCAAGGTGACTTTTGGATTGGCGAGCCCTGTTTGTGATAGAGGGAAGAGTTGTCGAAGGTGTTATCATTGTATAGTGTTCTTAGGTAATGCACTTTAGACACTGACGTAACTCTCACAGTCCGTCACTCCACTCAGGCGTGTAAATGAAGCCAGGGAGATATCAAGGGAGCCTAAAAAATAGCAGGGGGCTTAACCTCCTGAGTGGTGACTCGTAACAAATCTTGTCTTTCAATAACCGGTATTGCTAAAATTAGAACGGTCGATTTTACCGGTGCCTTAAGGAAGAAGTATGATCATGACAACTTTGTTTCCTTAATATACGTTCGAAAATAGATGGATGATAGCTACAACGGACGACAAAAGTGTTGACATTTGGCAATAAAATTCGATTTTCTGCGTCTTGGAAATATCCCCCCGACCCCTTCTCCCCTAAACAATGTTGATTTTTTTCTTTTTCTTAGACATGGCAGACCACAGCGCTAACACAACATTAGGGAGCTTAAGCACGCGCGTTTTTGAGACGCGGACGGCAACCGGAAGAGAACATTTCGCGTGCTAGGAAAGTATTGTGTCCTAGATTTTTATACCACACATTTCTTATAGAGAAAAGATACTTAGCAATGAGAATGTGGTTGTGTGAGGGCGAGTTAAAAGTGAAAACAACTCACTTCCGGTTACTGTCCGCGTCTCAAAAACGCGCGTGCTTAAGCTCCCTATTGAATTGGGGGGGGGGGGGGGGGGTCGGGGATGTCAGAGTATTAACGCTAGATGCAAATAAAATAGAAAAAATGCTTAAGTATCGAAAACCGTCTTTTCCCTAAAAGTGTCTCAACTACTTTTGTCGCCCATTGTAGATAGCTAAATGGTTTCCTAAGCCTTGTTCAACAATGGCATGACTTGAAGTATATATGAAATAATTCATATTTGTACTGCGGTAGTAGATGAAAGTGAAAAATGATCATCGCAGTAAATTTTGCAATTTAAGCAATTGGAAAAAAGAAGCCGGAAAAAAATCAGGGCTTCAACGGGATTCGAACCCGTGACCTCCGCGATACCGGTGCGATGCTCTACCAACTGAGCTATGAAGCCACACATTGGGAGCGAGGTCAATTTATTGGCT
>JAHPZR010010123.1:2500-12058 GCA_019787425.1 Platygyra sinensis
TGAGAGCGAGTTGGTTGAGACCGTCGAAAACACAACACGCATTCCGCCATTGAAAAATCATCCTTTCGATTTGCAAGACTCCCACAAGATCTCGTCGCTTGGAATTCGGGATATTGTAAGTCTGCTAGCAAAATTTGGAAGCAAAGATCAGAACATAGCGGCTGCGGAAAATAGGGAAGGCATTGGTCTTTTCCGGGAATATAGTAGGTGTATTCAATTTAAAATACTGCACTGTAATTGAATTTAGCACGTTTCAATTGTTTCCTCTTTTAAATTCACCTTGGTATTTTTCCTTCTTGCCTTTTTAGCAGTACCATCCTTTTGCACTGCTGGTGCATCAGGGATTTTGCCGAACAAAGGAGCGGAATTAGTCGACAAAGAGTAAGAAAGTCATGTCTGCGAAAATATATTCTAACGTTTCAAGACACGTGCACACATACTGTATGCTTTTAATTCCAACAGACTAACACTGATTTAACACGACTTTCCTTTGCTTGTGTTAAAATTTTTCTCAGTTTTTGGCATTAAAACTTGGAATATTTTGAACATTTTTTAGGGGGGAATTTTTTCAATCTGGGAATTTCCCTTGAAAGCCGTGACTGGTCGGTTTCTGAGAAATGACTGTTTTCCAGCTGCTGTTTTCATACGCATTTGTTGTTGAAACTGTCCGAAAAAATTAATACGATGTCGGTATTTTCTTTGTCAGACACCTCTAATGATACATTTTATACATATCCCTTTAATAGAACAAATTTTCTGAAAAAAGAAAACTGTCATTATTTAAATATAATTACTAAAATTATTTTTTTTTTAAATGTTTCTGGGATTTTCTGAGATATTTAAGGTTATTCCTCACAATTGCACTGTGCATCCTTTCTGCGCATAATTTATGGCGTCATTTAGCGCGCCCGCGTGCACGCGCATATTGAAAACATGGCGGATTTGCCTTGATATTGAGCGCTGTCAGTTGGAAAATGGCTATAGCTCACCAATGTACGGGCACCCCAACTTTTTTGTCAGTCATTTTAATCAACTTATCATAAACTTTGCTTGAGGAAAGACTGATCTGATTCTTATTGCTGAAAATTGAATAAATAACGAAAATAGCAAGTAAACTGTGGTCTCTTCTATTTTGCCCTGTGGTAACCATGTCAAGAAATTTGGTTGAAATTTGAATCAAGAATTCAGCTTTCTGTCTAAATCAAACTTAAAAAGTTTATTTGTGTCAGATAAAATGCATTGACTCCACTTTTATTCGTGTTCTCATGAGTCTCGGTCACAAAAATTTACAATTATTACTGGGAATGCGTTCTTGTAATAAGCATTAAATAATGCCAAAATGGGTCATTTTCAATGCCCCAGTGCTCCTTAATGAGTATGGGCACCCCCCCTTTTTTATTTCAAAATTGAAGTTCTCATATCATAAATATTCAGTAGGCAAAGTTTGAACGAAAATCTATTGTCAGTTTTATTACAGGGGAATTACCTTAAAACAGTCATACAGACATTTGTGAAGCAATGTATACTAAGTAGCCATGGTACAAAGTTTTTGTACGCTTGTTACTTGAACTTCTGGTGGATTCCTTCTTAAACTAGTAGTTATTTAATAACTTATTTATCTCCATCGTCAGTGTAAACTTCCAGGTGCCACTGACTGGAAAAACAACGAAAGTACCCAATGAGCATACCTGTGTTGACTCGCTCTGCTACCAGCCAGGAGCCCTCAAGTTAAAAACAACCTCCAGTGAAACAGAAGCACCTTCAGAAGCAGAAACTACTCAAGAAAATAGTAGTGATTCAGGACAGAAGGGAGGCCAGGCCAGCCCAGATACTGGGAAACCTGCTGCGCGGGCCTGCAAAAGCTCAACTGGAAGTAACAGCTACTGCCGCAGCAGTAGTAGTGGCAGTGGTGGGGATGATGGAGATAATGGGCCAAGGCGGAATGTTCCTCCTGGTGGTTGCCAGGGAGATAATCAGTGTAGTGTGGTTGACAGTGAAGAACGTGGACAGCAACCAGAAGAGCAGAGCCATCAAGGTGGAGACTGTCCCCATAATCAAGACTCCATGTCGAGTACTCCAACAAAAGTGCCTTCAGACACTGGAAACAGCAAAGATAAAACTACCACTTCAAACCAGAAAAAAGGCCAGACACCCACAGATGAAGGGAAACCAGCTGGGCAGGTCTCCAAAACCCAGCAGGGGAATACTAGCTACCGACGTAGCAGCAGTGGCAGTGGGGGAGATGATGGCGGAGAAGACAGACAGCATAATTTACGTACTGGTGGTTGCCAAGGTGATGGTCAGTGTGAAGTGGATAACTTGGAAGAAACTGAGCCAAGTAAACAAGACGATCATCAAGAGCAGGAACACAGTACTCGTCAAAAAACTGAAAACATTTTGGTTGGTGCATCATCTTGTGACAGCACTAAGAAGTCAGCTGCCCAGGTTAGGCCAAGCTGATGCTATTTTAATCAACAATAATGTAGCTATTTTGGAACTAATGATTTTAAAACCAATGTCTGTTGAAAATATGGAATCATTTTAGAAGTCACACCTAATTTCAAACCAGTCTAGAGTCATGGACTTCAGTGTACAGTACTGATCAGAAGAAACCTAACAGGCAACGGTTGACAGAACCTCACATTCTGTTGCCATTCCACACTCGTTCTCGTTCCTGATCTTTATCCGGTCTGTATCCTTTCCGTATCTGTTTTGTATCTGCTCAGTATCCATTCTGTATCTGTTCGATATCGGTTCTCTATCCATTCTGTTCTGTTCCTATTGTTTGCATTCCATCAGTAAGCGTTCTTGGAACTTGTTTGAAGAACAAGGTTCCCGAGAACTTGTGATTAGCAACACTCGATTTAAACTGTCACCTTATAAAATAATTATGCAAAACTTTAAACAAGAAACGTACATTTCCGTGGAGGAAAATGTGAGTCCAGTCTCTCAAAAAATACTGGAAGAAAATGGTATTGTAACTTCAAGGCCAGTTAGGGAGTCTTTTCTGAAACAATGCAGAGTGGCCGGTAGTCTATGTGATTGCCCGAAGAACAGAAGCTAAGCACTTTCAACGCCATTGAAGAAATATAGGCAAAAGACAGACTTTCGGCTCTTGTATTATTTATACGTGGAATACTGTACTTTAAAGGGGCTCAGTCACGTTTGAAAAGCTTAGCAAAACTTTTGAAATTCGTTGCTTGCAATCCGTGTCAATCTTCTCCATCCTTAACCATCCTTGTTCCGTTATGGTTTATTATTATCTCTTTGATGTTTTTCTATCTTTGTAAAGTGTTATTTTTAGGTTTCCTTCAATTTAACGGTTATTTTTTCGATGTTCAAAATAACTCAAGATGCCGTGACTGAGCCCCTTTAAGTGAGATTTAACATCGAAGTATCACTGAAAACTGTTTGGCGAATGTGGTGGAAACTTGGCTAGAGCACAACAGTGGTGCAAAGTACTGTCAACAAGCCGAGGCAGGTGTAACATTTTGCGTTACTTTTAGTGATGTTATTTCAACAGGCTAATGCTCAGTTAAGATTGAACGTTATTCTTGCTGATCCTTTCACAAAGTTGGCGAACCTCGCTATAATAAAGGTCAGCACACATGATGGGACTAGTCCCTGCGACTAGTCACAGGGACTAGTCGCATCATGTGAACTGGCCATTTTTGCCACAAAATCTAGTCGCAGGGACTAAAGTTGGTCCCTGCGACTAGTACCAGGAATTCAAACCAGTTTGAATTTGAGGGACTAGTCGCAGGGACCAAATTTTGGTCCCTGCGACTAGATTTTGTGGCAAAAAATGGCCAGTTCACACGATGGGACTAGCATCGTGTGTGCCGACCTTAAAGGTCAACCAGAACATCAAGGTTTTGTTTTGTTTCTTTCCATGCGGAAACTTTTCAATCCCAGTCTAAGTCGACTTGGCCATCCATTTCCTTAGTTGGATATAACTTGGGCTTCTTGACAGTAACAAGACAGCAATGATGACCATGAAATAAACAAAAAGATGCAGATAAGATGCCTACTTGGCACATGTAAAAAGAAACAAAAAAGACACAAAATGATTAATTCTGTCATTCTCTCAAGATCCCTGTGTGGGACAAAAATTGGACGAATGTGCATTTAAAATTGCATGGTTTCCAAATCCTTGGTAAGCACTTGTTCTCCTAGCATAACTAGCTAGCATACGTTCTGACAAACACATTCTTGTGTTGTTTGCATTCTGGAGATCGCTTTCTAAATTTTTCCTAATCTGTTACCATTCCGTATCCGTTCCATTTCCATTTGGTATCCATTCTGTACCTGTTCCATTCACATTCTCATACCTGTTTTGTATCGATTCTGTACCCTTTTGCGTTCTTGTTCCATGTTAGGTTTCTTCCAAGTGGTACTGTAAGTTGCGTGGGGTACTCCCTAGAGAAAGGAAAGGGCCATATTTCACAGGTTAAGCTTCCAGCCTCATGAAAATAGTTCCATAATGTTTCCCATTCCAGAATGTTACATCTAAGCTTGTTATGTTACGATAGGCCTTTTTCTACTGGGCAGTTACATTGCAGCTCCATTTCAGACTATATAATGAGAATTCTTATTTTCAAATTTTCAAATAGTCATGTGCATATGAATAAATAATTTTTAGATGGCTAAAAGAACAATTGTGTAGAGATTATCACATGATCTGTAATGGGAAAACAAACCACCCAATTGAATAGACTAGCAATACATGCATTTGTTGTTTCTGTTAGTTTCTAATCAGTCCTTGTGCATAAAATCTTAGGGCCTCAGGATTGATGTGACTGGAGCCAGAAGGATTGCTGAAACATCATTTGAGTCACAAGAGCAATCTAGTGACCTGCAGTCTGAGGTGGTGGTTGGATTATCCTCGAGTGATCAGGTATAATAACTTGACATTTGTGTTGCAAAGTAACATAAGCAAAGTTATCATTGATAATTACCAAGGGTAAACTTGTGGTATCCAGCTTTGTTGATATTGTCAATTTCATGAGACAGCTTAAAATAATTCAATTCAATTATTTTATACAATACAACAAGCAAATGGTGTCAAGATGAGGAAGTGCATTAGTCCCCCTTCATATGAGTGGTGTTCAATGCACTATTCATCAGGTAAAATTTCACTCATATACACTCAAAAAATTAAAGTAATTCACTTCTGATAACTTCAAACTGTTATCTTTTGTAGTGTCATCCAGAGATTGATCTTCGTGAAGCAGAACACCGTTTGCAAAAAGCCTTCAGCTGCCGCCGCTTCTTAAATTCAGAGAATGAGTGGAAGAAATGTGGTGAAGCTTGTTGTCAGGAAATCCAGGAATATCTCAGCCACTCCCAGAACTGCCACATGCGTGTGTTAGGAGGTTGCAAAAAATGCATTTGCTTTAAAGAATGCCTCCTTTACCATGCATCAAGATGCCACCTCCCAATGGGAGCTTGTGTTGTGCAAAAGTGTGACAACATTAGGGAATATATGAAGGAAAACAGGTTACCAGACAGGACGTGGCCTTACCAACTTGATAACTTATTCTTCAGTCCAAGTCCACCTGCAACACCCACCTCAAGTCCGGAAAAAGACGATCACATTGATCAGCATTTTATGACACAACTGCTGCAGGAAGCTTTCATGTCAAGGTCAGAGGTTTGTGATATCAATGATGCTGACAATGTGAATCTTCAGTCCCTGATCAGTGATGGAAGTCTGACGTCTTTAATAGAAGAATCATTACGCGAGTCCTCAGGGGTGTGGAACCAGTACGATGTTGACAGACCTCCAGAACTCCTGCCTCCTGCGGGCCAACAGTGTGACCTCCACTTAACAAGAGAAAGATCACCAGATGCTCAAGTTACCAGAGGGCCAACTGTTAATACTCAAGTGAGGCTTGAGCAGCCTATAAGTGATGGGCAAGTGGAGTCTACCACACCCCTCAGTGCATCATGTATGCCTGATATTAAGAAGACAGTGAAGCCCATTAGTCAGGAGGAAAAGGGGGAAGTTATCTGGCCACTAGATCAGGTAATCTAGTTAATATCAGCTCCTCTCTGCCACCTGTCTTCCATACAATATTTATTTTGACTCTATATCTGCCTTGTACAGTAACATCCAGGAATTCGAAGGTTCAGATTTTGGAAGATTCCCTTGCCACACCTGTGTCTTTGACACATCATATATGTTTCCTTGATATGTTTTTGCATAGGGTGATGAAGAATTTTTTTTGGTCTCCTTTGAATAAAATTGTAAACTGTAAATTTGCCATCATCTCTCCTGTTTTACAATCATTATCATTAGTAGAATTCTACTAGTACACTAATGCAAATGCTGTAATCTGATTGGCTGAGCCATTGCACACTATCAGCCATTAGTGTGCAGTGGCTGGAACTACATGTAGTCTACAAAATGGCGACGTTTTATCGTTTTGCCAAAGTTTTGGAGGAAAATTTTGATGAAAATGAATAATTACATTCCTGAGAAGACTTAACGAAGGACATTTACGGTTTCCTAACTTTAAAAAAGTTGAAACTATTGAAAAAAAATGATGCGCGCCCTTATACAACTTATATTCTAAATGTCAATTCAATCTGAGCGATGTTTTTTTAAGGCACAAAGTTTAATTTCTGAGAAGACTAAAAGAAGCACATTTGCGGTTTCTTGACTTTAAAAACTTGAAATATTGTAACAGCGGGTACATGTGTAAACAACTCCAAATTTGCCAAGGACAGTTCAATACGTGCAACTTTGTAAAGTTCAGTCAAGTTCAAAAATGCATGGAAAAATCATTGGAAACCGTTACTTGCCTTAATTTCAGTTAGAATTTGACTAAAACAATTATATTATTAACTCTCGATTTCTATGAGGTGATAGCTGATTTGGCCTTCGGCCTCATCAACTATCACCTCATAGAAATCTCAAGCTCATAATCTAATTGTTAAATAGAGATGGATATACTCTTACTAGTTGAAAATTAATTCATATCTTGCAATAATCATCTCATACCAGGATATTATAATACTGTATCACTAATTTTCCAAATGTCTTAGCCTGCGAACAGGCTCCCAGCGAGTTCGGAAAAAAAAATTCGTTGAGCGAGTGGGAGTCGGAGCGTCGTGACTCCGCGAGCGAAGCGAGTGGGACGCGGGGGAGCCTGTAGACATTGTTTTCAATGTACCGTTCCGCCCCTTGGTGATTAGCCTGTTACATATCTGTCAAGGAGATAATTAAACCTGACAAATTTGATGGGTTTCCCCGCGCTGATGAATCGGCTTTTTATAACAATTTACCGTAATGATGGTAAATAAAGTAGACAGGCCAAACACGACTCGTACGAGAAAAGGAGAAAACTAGAGCCGTTAGATCGTGCTAGGCGGCAAGTTTTAAGAGGTCTACAATCAGAACTAAGCTGAACAATGGCATATACAACACGCAACACAGTCGACAGACTTGCGCGTAATGAGTTAAATTTAAATCCTGTGGTACTAGAACAATCAAAAGAGAAATCAACCTATTACATCGAGCTCCAGGAACATAAGCTCGATCAGATAGCTGCAAGAAACATTAGAATTTCTTTAGACAAGCCTTTAGCGTTCTCGAAGTAAAGCTACGTCTCCGAAGGAAAACCAGGAGGGCAAATATATGACACCCGTGATAAGAATCTACCTACTGTACTTGCAAACAGTTCTAATCATAGCCGGGCCCGGCGTCACAATATTTATAGAATGCGGGTAAGCAACACGTTCACAGTAAATGTCATACATTGTATTTTATCCCTTAAAAGAAAATACTTGGAGACTTAAAAACAAATCTTGCAACAGAAATGAGCCAAAACAATACACCGACACATGGCAAATTATTCAAAGAAGCAACACGCAGATAACAGCGGAAATCATGCAGACCTATTTGCCGCCTAGCACGATCTAACGGCTCTAGTTTTCTCCTTATAACACCATACGAAATGCCTTTTATAAAGAAGAGTGAAGCGACAAAAAGGTCGAAAGACCGAAAAATAAACGGCAAATCTACAAATGGCACGAACCGTTGGTGTCGTGTTTGGCCTGTCTATTTTATTTACCATCATAGACGCGGCAGCAATTGAAAAATTAGGCTCTTCTCGAAACCAGTCGGTAGAATTCCGAAAACATCGCGCTTCTACCCCACAGTTTCCAGTCATAGCTTCTGCTCACGTTTCAAACCAGAGATATAACGAAAATGTTGCAAAGAATTGCTCAAAGCTGCTTCAAATTCGTCGTCAGTGAACTGCACGCGGAAGCCGTTGTTGACAGTCTCGGCAAGAATTATGCTCATTTACAAGCAGTCGTCAAGATCCGTCAATTATTTATCTCAGAGCTGTCAACAGTCATCGATTCAACCAATCAGATCTTGATACCAGGAGCTGGTATCATGGAACGGCGGCATCAATGGAATGTCTACAGGCTCCCCTGCGGACTCCCTCCTCACCAGACCGCTCCCGGCTCGTCCCGCTCGCCCTAGATTACACTCGGTTATCTCGCCCTAAACCCAACCGAACCGGGAGCCTGTTCGCAGGCTACAAATGTCTGTTCTACAAGATCTTTTCTTTCCCTTTGTTTTCTTTTGTGGTGCATTAAATAAAATGAATGAAAGTACAGATGCTTTGATAATCACCCTACATGTAAAACAATATTACCTATTCTTCTCAGGCTTATTGCATGAGTAAGAAAATTATGTGCTAGATTTTGGACAAGTGAAGCGATGCAAAAACTACCCTGGATGCCAGAGGTCTGAAAAAAAACATCTGGCACCAGGGCATGCAAAAACCAAAATATTGCAAAGCTACTTACACGCTAGACGCGGGTGTACAGAGTCCACGTTTTCTTCTAATTTCACACCATAAGAGAAGAATTCATTCCTGAACAATTCCTTTCTCTTTCCTGGTTTCGTTTTAGTTTTTGCCGGCTTTGCACAAAACCGCCGGACACAAAGAAGCTATTTCTAGATCTGTAAGTGAAGATCCATAATTCTGCCACTTGACACTACTCATTCCCTAGAAGCACAAGAAATTAAACATGGCGGTCAGTAATGGAATCAGACAGTGAATCAAAAAAACACAGTGCCCTCGTACAATTTTTGGTGCCCTTAGATGAGTAAGCGATGAATCGAAAGAAAAATAACTGAAGAACACGGCATATTTTCTACGTGTTCCACAAAAATGCCTAACTGCCTTAAAATTGACGGCAAAGAGTACAAACATACCTGAAATAAACTGTCATCTTTGGGCAGTCTTCTCTAATCATCGAGCAAAAACTTGCACAATCACTCAACCAACGGCCGCCATTTTGTCCACTCGTGAAGTTTGTTTTCCTCTCAAGTAAATCGCGTGGAACTATGGGTATACAACACGAACACAACCGAAGAGTGGACGAACAAAGTTGATGTTCTCGGAAAATTCACCGAGTTATGAATTGCCACCATGTTGTGACGTCATGGGGTTATCAAATTTGATAACTGTGCCGGACTGTTTCACTTCCCACATTCTTCTCAATTGTCTGGCCAGATTTTGATATTATTATTAT
>JAHPZR010010124.1:5000-10000 GCA_019787425.1 Platygyra sinensis
TGTATTGAGCACTTTAAACCAGCCGAAAAGTTTGCTGGTAAGAGGAAACGAGGAAAGCCATCTTACGGTGTACGGGCTTCTAGGTTTTCGGTTTACTGACTCATTCGTTTAAAATTTTTCCCCCAGGTTACGACAATGAGTAAAATTCCTGGTGTAGATGAAGTTGTAAGGTCATTCCAGAGTTTAGGGGACGCTATTAAGGGTGATCCTGCTGCAGCTCGAGGGAGGTGGAAGAACTGGAAAAACGACAGTTTCCTTGCAACTGGTGGGAAAACGGTAGGTTTGACGGTTGCGTCAGGAGCCACAGCGATGGTTGGTAAGACTGATACAGCAGCTAAATTAATCAAGAAAGCTGGCGAAAACGGAGAAAGGTTTGGAGCTACCGCAATTAGCAGCGTGTCACAGGCGGGTGGGATAGCGACTCAAGCTTTAACCTTTGGTGTCCCTACTCCAGTATCAGGAACATTGAACGGTTTCGCATCTGGTGTTAACAGAGTAGTTGATGAAGACGCTAAGGTTGGAGCAAATGGCATCTCCTGGGATGATCTCGGCAAGGAAGGCGGTATAGGTGCAGCAAAGGGAGCTGCCAGTTCCGGTGGGATCATTCCGTACGCTGGAACGGCTGTTGAAAAAAAGATTCGAGGAGAAAAAATGAAATTTGACCACAAGCAAGAATGGGCTAACTGGGGCGTCAACGCCGCTCTTACAGCTGCGACAGCTGGGACAGCCGGGGCTATAGGAGGAATTTCAGGGATAGCCATGGGCAGTGGGACCACTTTCATTTGTAACGAAGTTCAATCTGCTGCCCTTGAGGGAAAAATGAAGAAAAATGGCTACAAGTATGATCACGATGAGAAACTAGACGACGGAAGAGAATATGCAGTCTACACGAAAAAAGGAGAGGGAGATATTTATGTACTAAAGCCAAAACGAAGTTAGAGGAATTGCCAAAATATTTATCAAATGAACGTCTGAAATTGGATTTGTCTTTTTTTATCGGTAATCAGATGATTTCGAATGCAATTTGAAACAAATGAGCTGAAATGAGCACGATTTTTTTTAAAGACGACTAAAACTGCACGAGACCGTAGAGGGTAGTGTTAAGAAATTTACGAGTGTTTATAATTCATTCTAAATTAATTGCGCGAGAAAAATCATGTGACTTTTTTTTGCTTTTTTGTTTTTTTGTTTTATACGTACGGACGATATAAATACACGCTCGCAAAAATCAACCTAATTTGCTTTGGCCACTTATGCCCGGTTTACACGAAGAGGCAAAGCTATTCTAGTGAACAAGCAGTTCAAATTGTTTTCTTCATTGAATTTACTCACCAAATAATTTTAACAACTGAGATACTTGGATGAATGATATTAAAGTCATTAAAGTTTATCCTGAAACGTACCCTGTAAGAAGGCTGTCAATCTATTTTCGTTTTGGCAAATATAGTTTTTACGATAACTCCAGAAATTCACGCGCGCTCATTGGCTAATTTTTATTGTCCATATGCGGACGTACACATGAATTTCAAATTCATGCGACGCGTCAGCGAGCGAGAGCCGGCAATTCGACAATTTGTTATCGTAAAAAACAAATTGATGTCAGTTTTTAATGCGTCTGTCCTGTTATTGATAATGAATTTCGTCATAACATTGTCAAAGTAGTCTGCGGATCCACTCGGCTATCGCCTCGTGGATCCACAGCTACTTTGACAATGTGATGACGAAATTCATGATCAATAACAGGACAGACGCATAAAAAACTGACGTCAATTTGTTAAATAACGAAATGTGAAACTTGTGTTAACCTGGCATTTCTGTGTATTCAATTCGTGGCGAGCTTAGTAATAAGGCAAGTTGATAACTTACGGCACATTGTACCTTTTTATAATCGTACTGGTATATTTTAGAGTTTATTGTAGCGACTGTATTTCACACGACCCCACAAGCGTTCAGCTTTAAATCTTATCGTGTTTATATAAAGGATATGTATGTATGGGTGTATCTATGTATGTAATAAATACTGGAGGAGTTTGCGCGCAGATCCGGGATTTTGCCAGATGTTACGTTCATAACTAGAGCTACTGATTTTCCTCAGTCACTGAACAAGGTTACTTCTTATAGATAATTTTAATTTTAAGAAGTAAAATTAGCTCAAAGCCCTGTCTACGCGAGCAGTTTTTATGAGACAATTTATGTGGCAAATGCATTTGATCGTGTAGATAGCACAACAAAAAAATAATTATTAATCATTGTTGACAATTCGCAGTCATTAAGTGGTTCAACAATGGCTGAAAAGGCATAAACAAGGCAAGGTTGCCTCGTCGTTCTCCAATGGCGCCAAGAGGCAGGAATATGCCACGTTTATCTGAAGAGTTGTCCACATGGACAATTTTTCGTATTTGACAGCTTTTATTTGTTACATAAAAGCTAACACGCCAGCTTTTCATCAAATACATTTGTCATATAAAAATTGGCAAAATTCCTCTTCTACACGAGAAAATGAATTATTACACAAAAAAGTCACCAAAAATTGCTGGTGTGGACGGGCTTAAATTTAAGGATGTTTAGTACTAAACAGAGAAGTCTGCTCAGTTACGCCGCAAAATTCAATGAGACAATCCTCGTAGATGTCGATCTTGCACCAGAATATATTAGAGAGATCATATTAGGAACCTAAGATTGAGGTTTGGCGATCTAACCACACACGGCAAGCCGCGGTTTCCGGTTAGTGGTTTCTCGTTAGCCGTCTGCCCATATTTGGGACTTAAGTTTTCATTCCGTGCGTTCACTTTTGTTTTAGCTGAGAAATCGTCTTCAAAATTACATTTCTATGAAAAAGAATTCGATAGCTGATAAGCGAAATAGTTTTAATAGTAATATTTCTTCTCCAACGTGGGGATTGTGATGTGTTATTGTGCATGCAAAAAACCTTGCGGTAAATCACTGACCTCTAGAACGTGGTCTAGCCGTACATACGTAAACCTCAAACTGCAAGAAGCTAACGCACTGGTCACGTTACTTCTTGGCGTTCGTGGTTTCCGGAAAATACCGAAAAAACCTCGATCTTAAGGTTTTTATTAATACTAGAAACGGCAACGGCAAACGGAAGTCTGCTGCTTGTCATTCAAAAGCGGGTAAAATTTTCTTCTTTAACTGCTCAATAATAGACATAGTAGGCTGGCCCGAAATGAGCTAACCCAGAACGAGTTTTTTTCCAGGGCTGGGCAAAACGCACGTCTCTAATCTCTCTAATATCTAATGATTGCGTTTGATCGTCAGTATGTAAGCTTGTTTTTCTTTGACTCCAAAAATTCATTTTGCCTCACGGCTTTAGTTTCAGTAAGTTATTTCAGTGATTGATTTGCGTGTGCTTTTTACAAACGAGAGTTTAAAATAGGTGTGTCAATTTGTTTCTTTTTTTTCTTAACTAACATTAATTGAAACCGAACCGGACCGATTTTCTTTTTCAACTTATCATGCTTATTGAATGGTATAAAATATGACAAACTGCTTATTTACCTATGTTAACAGAAGCTCTCTTACTAGAGGATTAAAATATTTTTTTTAATTAAGGGATGGACCATGTAATTTTTGATTGAAAGGCGCTGGGTCAGTTTTGGTGGCGAATAAGTTAATAAGAGAAAAAAAATATATTACGCAGAAAAACGAATGGAAAAATCTCTCTCGGGAGAACTCTCTTGCATTTTCTTAACGACAGAGTTTCAATTCGCTCAACACACTCTTGAGTGAATAAAAAATGTTTAGGTATACGCCGTTCAACCCCGGGGGAGGTACTCCCACGACCTTTGGAAAGGTTCTTGAACCCTAACCCTATTTAAGGACTAAGAAAGCAAAAACTGATTCCCTTTTTAAGGCCCAAACATTCGTTTTGGTGAGCGTTTTCACACTCCAGTATTAGATAATACAATTTAGCTACCCTGTTAAGGAGCACACTAGGAACATAGCAACAAAAGGGAAAAAAAAGGATACCCTATAATTAACAATTATCCTGCGAAATCGCGCGGAATATCGTCTGATACTTAGCCGACGAGGCCGTAGGCCGAGTCGGCTAAAATCAGACGATATTCCGCGAGATTGAGCAGGATAAGTGTTTTATTATTCAACAAATTGATAACAAAATTGATTTCCAAGCTCGTAACATTTTTAAACCTTTCTGTCAACATTTTTTCACTTCACTTTTTCTTCCCACGTACGAAGCTACGTATATCGCCGGATATTCGTCACCTACGGATGACAGATATCGAGAGCATCATGACCATATTTGGATAGTGTTACAATTTGTTGAATAATAAGATAAGATAATCGAGTGTGTAACGCTTTTCATGTCTTTTTGTTGCACTGTTCAAGGCCAAAGTGCTTTTAGAGAAAGTTCCGATGATTTGGGAACTGGGTATACCTTCTTTACACATTAACAAAGTTAACAAGTTCAACAAAAAACAATGTGTGGATTAATTACAACTAAAAACAAAACAATAAACATTGTGTGAATCAAAGATTTTTGGGTCGTCTTTTTATCTTTTGTATTCGCATGCAAATGTACAAATGTTCCATAGATTTCGTTTGTCTATTATACATTCGCCGGCTAATGCATACAAGATTGGTCGCAATTCAAAAATTAAAACTAGTCGAGGTATTATATTAGTTCAACAGAGCGAGGCTGTCCACCTGTTTTTTTGCTGTAGATTCGCGAGTACTAGTGACATGGTGACCTTTAAGTCGTGCTAAATCAGAAAAATAATCACTCAGAAAACAAGAAATTCAATAATACCTTTTATTTTTAAATTGCGAGCAAAAAATGCACGGTTATCTTATTCAATTTGTTACCTGGATTTTCGTACAAGAGCCAGAGCAAGGGCTGCTGCTCCCCTATTTCATCTCTTTTAGGTTAATTCACGATGTCGTGGCGATTCGTTTTTGCTCGCCGGAAATGCTTAAACACATTCGGAAACTTTGAGGGATATTCCAAAATTCAATTTTCG
>JAHPZR010010124.1:12500-14545 GCA_019787425.1 Platygyra sinensis
CTTCACTCTCACGGTGCCTCTCTCCTCCAAGGTGGGGTACCAGCGAATTTAATGCAGGGGGTAACCCTGCGATGAACTAGCATCCCATCCAGGGGGGAGTAGAAATACTCCTAGTCGCTTCATGCTATAGAAACTGGGATAAGCTCCGGCCTGATGGGCCACAACTGGCTCTTAATTATGCAGACTTTACCTTTACCGTGAGTAAAACTCGGGCAAGGAAAAATCGTAACGTCATCTTTTTCTAAAAAAACATTTTTAGTCCTCACCAAAAGGTAAAGCCAGTGTTCTCAAATTCCTCCAGTTTGAAGAGCATTTTTGAAAAGCTTCGTTTTCGTGAAATTTTGAAATAATAGATTCTGTTGCTCTCGTTCGTCATTTCTATGGCTAGAGATTACATTATTTAATGGCCCTCCTTTCACAGTCTCGCGGCGGCCTTGACACTTTTTTCGTTCAGTAACTGGACTCTTGCCATCTTTAATTTTGGGAGTTGGGAAATTACATGTAAAACAACCTGGCCGAGATTTATTAAATTCCTGACAAAAACTGGATTCAGGGTCCATCGAATTTTAGGTCCAAATTCCAACTAGAAGATCGGGGTTATAACATTCAGTTCGTGACTTTAACAGAACATTTACCCAACTCTTCTATTGTATTCTACCAATAAACGATATCCAGTGCGTTAAATTTTATTTCAAATTGAAACGTTTTGATTCAGAAATAGCGTTGCATTTTTGTATTCTTCCATTGAAAGTTTACAATTCTGTCTCTCAGAATATAACCAATTACTAATTTTACTATACGTAGGGGTTACTTTAAATCTAAAATTATATAAAGTAACTACAATCTGGCTGAAAAAGTTATCTTATTTCTTTTACTAATCACACTTGAAATTTATATCATAGACAGCCCTAATTTTAAATCTGAAATTATATAAAACAACTGCAATTTGGCTGAAAAATTAACTAACTTCTCTTACTAATCACACTTTAAATTTACATAATGGGCAGCCCTAGTTCTAGTAATCTGTTAAATGTTTTCTGTCAGTGAAAAGATTTCTTGGCATTTACTTTTCACACAGGAGAGAAATTAAAAGTATCGCGCTATGAAATAATGAAATACTTAGTTGTCCCTTTTATCTTTATATCTCTTTGTTTGATCAATTCTCATTTTATTAGCTCGTCCAGGGGTGGGTTACTTAGAGAATAGTACAAATAACGGCCAGTGGAAAAACCGCAAAGGCTCGGGTAGAGAGGCCCGGAAGGCAACCTGCCTTATCAGGTTACCTTCATCTTATTTTCACTCGCCTTATCAAATTCGTGCTGCTCCCCAACTAACCCAATGCCTGCAATAGGCAATCCTGATAGCGGGTTTTCTTGACAATTAGAAAATACTCTCTATTTCATTAATTATAATACAGTACTTTGTTTCTCTGATAAACTGTACGTGGGATATTATATCGGTGGCTGTCTGAAGAAATCGTGTTTCACTAGCCAATCAGAACGAAGAAGTTGCCTTCTTTAGCCAATCAGATGTGAAATCAAAGTCATGCATGATTTGGCGAGTGCGAAATTTCCCGCGCTTTCCGCCTTGGACTGCAAAGCAGTCGATTTTTGTCGATTTTTTTACTCTAAATATTTGCTTGATTGTTTCTAATAAGCTTTTTTTAATGTTAACTCCTTGTTCTGCAAGGGGAATTGTTCCGATTTATCGGACTTCTAGATTGTGTCTGTATCTCTAAATGTATGTGTACATATATACAAAAACAAAACTCGAGTGGTAAAAATGGAATTGTAAGCGGTGGTCGTTTTCATTGGGCGTTTAAACTTGAAAACTTGCGCGAAAAAATCCTCAACTTTCTTCACTCGCTGGTGTTTCTTCCTGAGGCTGGGCGTCTTCAATCTTTTGTCCTTCTCCTGCTCCTGACGGTTCTTCAGCTTGTGGTTCCTCGGCCGCAGGGCTCGATTCCTCAGCCGCCGGCTGCGATTCACTGCCCGCGGGTGGCGATTCTTCATCTGCGGGTTGCGTTTGTTCGACCGCAGATTGCG
>JAHPZR010010125.1:0-22500 GCA_019787425.1 Platygyra sinensis
TCAAGTTTATGAACAGTACGTCAGAATATATGAACCAAAACCGCCAAGTTTTCGAGTTTTTGATCCAAGGGGCGTTACGAGAATTAATTTCACATGACAGCTTATCAAATTTGGTCCAATCACAGTGGAAATAAAGTTAGTTAAACCAATCAAATTTACTTTGCTCCCTCACGTCAATCACGCGCATTCGCCATCAGATCACCAATGGCTTTTTTACCATGTTCACGAGCGGTTTATTGCGAACTGAAAATTAATGGGATGGTTATAAAATAAATAAACCCCTTTCTGGCTTGCTGGTATGTCGGCTGATAATGTCCTTGGCTGAGAGATTGTCCTCAAAATTTCACATTTTCCCTCGAAGCTTCGCTTCTCGGCCAAATGTTCATTTTTCGGACAATCTCTCAGCCGCGGACATTATCAGCCGACATACCAGCCGCCTGAAGGGGTTTATTTACTAAATATACCCCAATTTTCAAAACCGCGTGCGTTGCGAAAAAGATTTGAAGGATAATAAACACGATAGCCCCTATTTGGCGCGAAAATATGGTGGGATATTTGTCCTTGGACATTATCTGTTCCTCGAAGCTCACAGTTTTCCACGAGCTACGCTCTCGGAAAACTGTTCGCTTCTCGGAACAGATAATGTCCGCGGACAAATATCCTAGCATATTTTCGCGCCAAATGGAGACTACTGTTTATATATACCCCAGTTTTAGCTTGGCAATATTCGGTCACTTGACGTGGTTAGACCAATCGCGCGCGAGCGAAAATATTTGATGAATTATAATGACTCATAACCCATGATGGGTAAGCCAATGAAAATTCTCGAATTGCGTTATCCAATGATCCAGTTTGTAATAATTATAACTAGCCATAATCTTCTCTGCATCATGTTCTAAATTCTATGCCTCAAATTTCCCAACAACCTAATCATACAAGAAGCGAAACGCTATTTCTTTGTAATATATTTTGTTGTTGATTTTCACCAGCAATTATATAATCTAAGTGTATCCTTAAAGGAGCTGCGTCACGGTTAAACGGTTAAATTTAGCCTAACTTTTCCAATTTCGTTGTTGGTAATCCATGTCAATCTTCTCCATCCTTAATCACCCTAGTTCCTTTATGCTTTATTTTTATCTCTTCAGTGTTTTTCTATCTTTCTAAAGTATTATTTTCAGGTTTCCTTCAATTTAAAGGTAATTTTGTCGATGGTAAAAATAACTCAAAATACCGTGACGTAGCCCCTTTAAGCAACTATAATATTTGAAACAATTGTATTCTTTGGGACGGTTTTTCCTGGGAGGAACTTGAATCTACATAATAACTTATTTGAAGCAAATCAAACTCTATCACGAACTAAAACATTTCGCAGAATAGTCATCGTTAAAATGACACTTGAATATTCTTATGCGTTACAAATTTATATCTTTTAGTAGCTTTACAAAACTGAAAACATTTCAGGTTTAGACGCAACCCTGATTCGTGACCACGCTGAACTCGCTCCAGACGCCCATGGCTAGGTCAACAATAGTTTTACAACCTGACAAATAGAGATTGCTTACAAGTCAGTACGCAAGCTTGCAACAATTTTAAGACTTGGAAAAAACATAAATTCGACTTTTCTTATTCACCCGGTTGTTCTAATCAGAATTGAGGTTAGATAGTTTTACAATTTTTCAATGGCGACTTCCCGCATTTGTGCTACAGAACTCATGCTGGCCAAACTCAATTTTGGGTTGAAAATTAACAGGTAAATTTCTGTTTACTCAACAGGAAGTTTGCCGTTGAATGCCAGCTTAGCAATAGCCGCATTTCAAACAACTGTGCCATCAGAGTCCCATCAGTATTCAGAGGAAACGATGTTCACAAAGCTGTCTAGTATTCCGTGATGCATCCACCTCTAAACTTGTCTAAAGTCCTCTCTTAGTTTTATATAATAATGACTTTGAACTATGTAAACTGACGTTTGTAATTACAACCTGAATACAGTTACGCAACGCTTCGTTTACCTACTATAAATTGTGACAAAAACTAACAGCACTTTCAAAACAATCCCGGCTTTTCTTCGGGTGCAGGACACTGGCACGAATCAGAACTTATTGTTTAACCATTGTTTGCATGCGAGTCATTGTATTTTGCTGCAGTCTTGTCACATAGTTTTTTGTTTCTGTTATTTTACTATTCTATTATTGTACAATTCTTTTATATTTTCAGTGTAAAACTAGAGGAAAATCGGGAAATGTCTTGTATAAACTGTCACTACGCATCTCTTTATCAACATTCTTAATGTAATATTACTTTAAGGTCCTGTTTCCCTTGTAGGAAAAAGGACATGATAAGGACGATCATAGTTAATGGAGGGGAATGGTTATGAAACTCGTCAAAGTTCTTTGTTGTATGTTTTTGTTCGCTTTTTGGGCTCTGACCCTGCACAAAACACAATAGTTGTTTACTCCGAAATGAGGAACCAACCAATAGAAACGTGTTGGTTACGTAATCATGCATAGTGTATGAGGGCAAAACAAAAGATTGTGCAGGGTCGTGGACCTTCCAACATAAATCTTGGCGTCTTTGTTTGCTCTTTTGATGTTTGCCGGGCTTCATAACCAGTCCCCTCTATTAACTATGGGACGATATACTATTACTTGTTTCTTTTTTTTTGCAGGTTTTCATCTTTTCTCTATAACTGATACTTCAAGTTACATTAACTTGCACTGAATTATCCCGCTAACTCTTTACGTGAAATACATCGCTCCTTTCATTTTGTCGCTGACTTGAATGGCTTTTGAAGAACTCTCCAAATCTACAGTATCTCCGCCCCTAAAAAGTTAAACACGGCAACAATTAAAAAAACAACAACAAACGAACAAACGAGGCTATGAGAGTTTCAGTAGAGAGTTTAACGGAAATCTTGCCACAAAAGACCTACCTTCCATTGGTCACATGGTGTCTGGCTCGGAATGCTACCAAATGTGCATAATAGGCAGGGGCTGGCATGGAGACGCTGCGAGTGCACCGTGCATACACGTGACACAGCTGATAAGTGAGCTGTTGAAGTCCGTCTGCTGTGAAGGAGTTATCGTCGTACAAAACGTGATAGTGTGTCGGTCGGCTTGTTCCCTGAGGAGAAATCAGTAAACTTTATGGTAAAATTATTTTATAGCCTGCAAGTCTGATACAAAGCCAATACATTGTTTAAGCAAAGATTACAGTTGCGTAATACACAAGGTGACGTTTCACAAAAATGGTAACAGAACAACAGCTGTGGAAGGAGAGGGGAATTATCTAAAAAGTTCAAAGCTAAGACATTAATATTACCAATACGCAACTTGGTCAGCAGAAAATAAGTTCATAAGCAACGGCAAGGAAAGGAGGGAATGAACTGATCGACTGCCTCTAAACAGACAAGCAGGTGGGATATGTATAAAGGGACAGATAGACGGACTGACTAACTGGCTGACTGACAGACAGACTGACTGACGTAATGAATGACTTTTTGATAAAAGAGTGCCAGGGAACCTTACAAGAAAGTTTAAGGGAGGTTCCTGTTCTGTGGAGATCGAGCTAAACCTCGTTCCCAGTGTCTCTCATCTTCTCGCCCCTCTCTCCCTCCAGGGGGCAGGAAGATGAGAGACCCTGGGAACGTGGTTGGATAGAAATCAGGGACCTGTGATCCAAGGTAACTCGATCATGGTGCGTCAAAGAAACCAACGAATAATTTTCAGAGTGGATTCACCAGTTCATTTGATACACCACGATCTTAGTGATATTGGATTACAATTGAATCTGATCCGAATCTTAGAAAAGGCACATATCCTGAAACTGGTCTAACTTCAGTTTATGATTTAAATGCAATACGCTATTTTACAATGCAGGGGAATTAAAAATAAAGTAACTTGTTCATCATAAGCCACTGCGAGGCTATTTGAAGTTTCTCACTCAGTCAAAGTAGCAAAAAAACTTTCCCAAATGTTCCATAGCATCAGCTTACCTTGTTTCCATAGTGGCTGCATAGGTAGAAGTCAAACTCATATGGATGTGTTATACCACTGTCCACAGTGGTGCCTGGTGGGACATTCTGATCTTTGCCTGATTCATCTCGTCTGTCTTTACAGAACAGTCTCGTGTGATGCCGCTTTTGCACCACAACAAAAGTGATTCTTGGGCGATATTCCTTTTCCAGCATCATACAGGCCTCCTGAACTGCGCTCACTTCATGAACCAGGACTTGGTCAAACTGACCCTCGCTGACTCCATCACGGTAAAAGATGATCTTGGACGGCTTCAGTCTCCTGTTGGCCTTGTAGAATTCGATTAGAAGCTCTTTCACCATGGCAGCCAGATCATTAATAATTTCCTGGGCACCTCTCGACTTCTCGTGTCTCTGCGCTCTAACCCGTGCGCAGTACTTAGTTGCATTTGCATCCATACTGGCCACAACAGCAGCGATAGATGGAATCCCACTTTCAGTGGGAGAGGGGTGCGTTACATCA
Source organism: Platygyra sinensis (assembly GCA_019787425.1). Taxonomy (NCBI): domain Eukaryota; kingdom Metazoa; phylum Cnidaria; class Anthozoa; order Scleractinia; family Merulinidae; genus Platygyra; species Platygyra sinensis. The sequence goes on from JAHPZR010010125.1 coordinate 4,494, forward strand.
GCACCAAAGATAATAACAGGTTCTCTAAACACGGGTGACTTCTCTGACGGATCAATAACATGATTTATTCCACCTAACTTGGAGTTTATCTTCAAAGAAAGATTGGCACAGACTTGCGGTTTCGCCTGTTGGGCCTGTTTAATTTGAACACATTGAGTGGCAATTCCAAGGACATTGTCGCCAACTCGTTTGATCTCTGGATAAAGTTCCTTGTCTTTATCTGGTAGAACAGCTATTATAAGCTGTAGTTGTGGAAAATCTACCGCCCACTTGGAGAACAGACTTTCCACCTGATCAAACGAAGTAAAATGACAGTTCTTTGCATCAGTACATTTAAAATTCAAGTTCGCCTCTGTATTAGTTCTTGATTTACCTAGATATGAAATAAGCTATTTGCATACGTTTCTAGGGGACTGGAATCCTTCAGTTTCTATCACCAGTCCAGTGATAACAATCAAAGGCAGGCGTGAATCTCTCTGAGCTCCCTTTCAATGAGTCAGTCGTTCATTTTGGATTTCACATGATCATTTAACGATAGCAGTGCAAACTTGACACAAACGCCCAGAAAATTTCAGCAAATTTGATCGACTGCCAGCCAACCCTTTTCAAACTATTACACGCCCTGGCATTCACTTAGAAGTAACGTTTGTCAATTGCCGTTTTGATATCTACTTGGTCCTTATTGAAACATGCAACATTAACAACAATAATCAAATCCTCTATGAGAATGTAAGTCTCGTATTTATAGTATTTTGCTAAATGGCCGTAAATACAACCTTTTCAAAGGACTATGTCCTCAAAGTTTGTGGAGTAACAGTCAAACTGAATTCAACGGCTAAGAACCAGTATTTAAGGAATGATCAAAAATTAAAGTATATCTCTACTCAGGACACTTGCCCTCGTGATAGTCAACGTGTCAACTAAAATTCCAAATGTTCTTATTAAAAGAATGCCCAGCACTGGTTCTCTAATTATATTTTTTGTTTATTGAAGTTTGTTTGACAAGTATACGTTTAGAAAAACACCTCAACTCTTACATCACGGAAGTCCCTAGGATATTCCATAGCTATTGGTTTCTCTGTCATCCTCATTCCCTCTCGAGTCGACACAGAAGCCATTTGCTTACAGAAGTTCCATAGCTGATCGTCTCTACACCTACTGGCAAAACAAGCTAAGGCCCAAGTGCTAATGCTAACTCCCTCATAAAGCATTCTGTTACGCATGTCCCAATAACCATCTCGTGGAACCAAAGCTTGATCTTGTGGTCCAAGCTTGATTTTTGGTGGTGGTAGTACACGACCATCTACCCTGACCATTTCAGGGTTAACAGAAGTCTGGAACTCCTCCTTTAAGTACTTGCTATTGGTTTGTATCATTTCGTGGGCCTAGAGTAGAACGATAAATGAGATACTTAACAATAACCATACAATATGAAAGGCAAATTGATCATTACCGAGCTCAAAATTCACCATCTTTATTCACTTATCACTACTCATAATGACTTCGGCAGTGTAATCCTAGCAGTATGCAGGACGCCTGTCACATATGAACTCAGTTAAATGACTTTGCTCTCCATGAGTTCTTGTAGCTCAGTGGATAAAGCGCCTGCCCAGTGTTCGGGAGGTCATGGGTTTGATCCCTGTTAGGGACCCAGATTTTTCTTTGTTCCACGCCCGTGTCAAGTTGATCAATTCACATTTCACATTTCATATTTCAATACCGAGCTCAAACTTTTACATCTTTATTCACTTATCAATAACCATTTTTACGATAACTACAGAAATTCACGCGCGCTCATTGGCTAATTTTTATTGTCCATATGCGGACAGACACATAAATTTAAAATTCATGCGACGCGTCAGCGAGCGAGAGAGGGCAATTCGACAATTTGTTATCGTAAAAAACAAATTCATGTCAGTTTTTAATGCGTCTGTCCTGCGATTGACAATGAATTTCGTCATGACATTGTCAAAGTAGTCTGCGGATCCACGAGGCGATAGAAATTCATGATCAATAACAGGGCAGACGCATAAAAAACTGACGTCAATTTGTTAAATAATAATACAAATTTACTTTATGTAGTATTAAAAACCGTTTTGCTCATTTCGTGGCAAAAACCTTGCAGGATTGAACAAGGGTCTTAGGAGACCCATAAGACCTTCTATAGAACATTGAAGACCAGGATCATACAAGAATTCTCAAAAGATCTTTGAAAGATATTGCAAAGATCCCTACGTGGAAGATCTTGTAACGATCTCTGCAGGGATCTCAAAGAGCTTCAAAGGCTTTGGCAAGACGTTTGAGCAAAGTCATTAAAATCATTGACGATCCTTTAGATCTTGACCAATATCTTTTGAAGTTCCAGCAAGAATTGTGAAGATCTCGATCAGGATATTTGAGGATCTTGATTAACATCCTGGATGAGAACATCATGAAGATCCTCAAGAATCCTTGAAAAATTTTTACTATAGGTTGCTACCGGTCAGTCCGGCAACACTGCCGTGAGTAGGGGGTATGGTAGCCTCCCACGCAGACGCTCTCTGGGCTCGTCTGAGTGGGAGGCTAGGAGTATGAACGAAACAACTAAAATGTGCAAAAATTACGCCTACCCTACACGTAGAGAGTGCGTAGCAGGCTCAGAAGTGAGAAAATAGTAGACTTCGGTTGTATTGCGCATGCCTAGCCGGCAACACCATGCTCAATTGAGTCGCTAGTGTTCTACCTGTGCTCACTTCCAAAAACTCTCGAGTCACTCGTTTAACCAAGATGCAGCAGGAAACGAGGATGCGTTTGCAGAGCCCTAGGTGGAGTTTAACAAACATACCCAATCCTGAATGGCCTGTTGACGTTTAGGTGCAGGACGAGCAGTACTTCTGATCATGTTTGCCAACTGTTCCGGTGATAAACGCTTTTTTTATACAAGGAATGATGGTACACACTTCCATTGGCAGGTAACGGACCTTTTTGTCCCCACCTTTTAGGCAGGGTAGGTGCGGATATCTAAAATTAAGAGAGCACGTTATTGTGGTCTTTATTTTGTTGATTACTAAAACAAAATACTCTGTTCTGACTGGCTGAGAGTAGTGCAGCTCAATTGTAACATCAGTACAAATTACTGAGCCAATTATATCACGTGAAATGATGACATTTCTGCTCAAACTTTGAAAAAAGTCTTCACGAACGAGAAAAATGGCTTCAAAAGAGATTATTCAGTACTTCCTCTACGAAAAATTTTTCATGTTTATATTATCAGTAAGTAATCATACGATTTTCTCGTTCAATTCGGGATTAATTTATACTTGTGAGTTTTTCAAGAAACTGAAATTGCACTTGCCAAAGCGGCTCGTGCAAACTGAGCTGTTTGAAAAACTCACTCGTGTGAATTAATTCCAAATGCATGATTACCTGTAGTAATTTAGATTTTTCTTTACAAATATAAGTGGAAGATGCACCAGTTACAAAGTCTTCACTCGATGGCTGGTTTTCATATATTTCTTCAACCACTCAGTACATCTGGTTTGTGATGGTAGTGATAACTGAACCTTTTCTTTTTTACAGTGATTGTGAAAAAAAAAACAAAAGGTTCAGTTATCGCTACTATCACAAACCAGATGTACAGATGGTCGCCGCAACAATTTTGCTAAGACATACGTCAGTACTATTTCGAGAATCAAAGTTATGATCATTGCAATAATAAGAAAACCACTCTTCAGAGACTGAAGCAATTGTTGGATGAAAATTACAATTTATGCAATTTGCATTTCTGGAAAATAGTATTTATGTCCCTTGTTCGCTATTTAACCCACGTATACACAATCGAATGGTGTACCACTAATTTTGTAAGCTGCAATTTGATGTTACTCAATACCTCAAAGGCAACTTGTATTTGTTCTTAAAATACTCTGTCACGGTTGTTTTGCTTTTGCGACCAGTTGCACCATCCTCAACTTCAAACTCTAGCTTTTCCGCAGGAACACTTGATACTCCCCTCACGGTGTACTTTCTCTTATACCCTACATGAGTAGTTTGAATACGAGCTCCTTAAGGACAAAAACAAAGTGTTAGTACAATTGTTTGAACACTGAAAAACATTCATTCCCCTTCACGTCTTTTATAACCCCCATTTGAAATATGTCTCGTAAGACCTTACTAATTAATAAACGTTTTAGAAAGTCTTGCCACCCAAGAATACATACAATTAGATTATTCGTTTCCTCAGCACTGATAATCTGTGTTTAGTAGAAAATCTTTGCAACTAGAGCTAATCGTATTCACACTCTGTTTCTACTGCTGACACTATTTTGTTGAGTTCTTGTTGTAGTAAATATAAAACTTTCCGTTATACGATGGAACTAAGATCCTATGCATTCTTACCATGTATGGCCTCTTCAAATCTAGGTTTATCAAACCGGAAGTTACGGTTTTCAAGACTTTCGGGTGTTACACCTCGTCCTTGAGTTTCACATAGAAAGTCTATGACGGGTTGCTCCTTGAAAAAACCTTTTGCTGAAACTGAAATAAAACAACCAAGAAAAGGATGACTCAAGGGGATGACTATTCATATTCGATGAAGTGTAATTGCAGACATAAGCTGTATGTCTTCTGGGTAGACATACCGATTAAAACTCGTACTGTCTAACCGATTAATGCAAACATAGATGACTTGTTTTTTTTTTTTTTTTTCAACTTTTCGAATAGTGATCTACCCAGGTATTTAATGTTACCCAACGCAGAACTTTGGTCTCTGCGACTAGTCCCACGAATTCAAACCACTTTGAATTTTGGGAAAAGTAACTGCAACTTGTTCCTCAAAGCGCTTCACGTGAACTGTTCGTGTGACCAGTCCCTTCGTGAGTGAGTGAATACTTTATTTACCCTCGAATTTAAGAGAAGCTTTATCGTAGCTAATATCTCCGAGCATTTCCCACCCCAACCCTCAGTACAACAGCAAAGGCCAGACCACAACACCGCAACTTCATGCCCTACTCTTTACGATAAGCGTGTGGGTTCTTTTACGTCCCCTGCTAACCATAACATCGAAGATGCAGGAGACGAGGCCTATGGTTTATAGTCCTTATCCGAGAAGACCTGAACGTCTAACCATTTGCAGAAATAATTACGAAGGCAGCACGTTCTCCTCAGTTATTTTAAGACCCTGGTGTTGGTCCGCTCTGGGGCTCAAACCCTCGACCTCCCACACGGCAGTCCAGCACTCTACCAACTGAGCTAACCAGGTGGCGGTCATCGTCTAAACTCTTCAGGGGACTAGTTGTAGGGACTAGTCTAGCCTGCGTAGCAGCCGTTTCCTTTCCTTTTCCAGGTGGAGATCAAACAAGCGAGCGAAAAAGTGGCAAGCGAAGGAGCACGCCTAGGGTGAGCCAAAAATTGGGGAGAAGTGGGGAGGGGGTGGGGAGAAAAGAAATCGCCTGGAGTCCATCCCAAACATTTTACCGAACCCCGTTCGGCCACGAAAGGGAGCAATAGCGCAATTTGATTGGTTATTAGCCCGTCAAGTAAAACATGACATCAGAAATTTGTCTTAGTCCGGAGGATAAGCGTAAAATTGTTCAAATTGGTGATACAAGTACAAAATTTTCATATATTTGATCCTCTTCAGGTAGGTAATGATCTAAGCTAAGGATCTACGAAGGAACCTAACGTGTTCACTTTTATGGCCGTTGAAAAATTCCCATATGTTTTATATAAACCACAGGCTACCCAATTCGTCAAAAAAGCCATTTAAGTGATAGTGAGCTAAGGTATTTTGGAGGTAACATCTTTATTGCATAATCGCGGAAACATATCTGTGCAATTAAACGTTTTGAACTTTCAAATGTTAATCATTCAAAAAAGAAATGAAAGTAAGTGTCCTGTGGCGTTTTGGAGGTAGCTGTCTTTTACCATTATCACTCTTTATAGCAATTGCCATTGCAGGTGCACAGTGCAGTCCAGGGCAAATTTGCCTTGGTGCACTTGCAGAGCCCCCGACATGCACTCTTGCAACCACATTTAATGAGCTCGTTACACACTTTTAATGCTTCAGGTAGACCAGGTCACTATCCAGGCAACCATCCGAAGATACATGCATCCCTAGTCTGCTGCACTTGGAAGTTCCTGGATAGGTTGTAGTGTTCGCCCCCAGACATGACCGGATTGAAGTGCTTCCCTTTTGACATGTTGTTCTAGGGCCGCTTGGGTTGGCGGGATACTCTCTATGCTTCTGGTACCTTGAGAAAACTTGGGACTGCCGTGCATGGTTTCCAGCACTCGGAATTGCTGGTTGGAAAGAATTGTCTGTGGCAATGATAGAGCACGAAAAATTTCAGTCGCCTCAGGATAGCACTTCCATGCTTGAAATGCGGTCCTTTCCAGAAAAGATATGACACTATCGTATCCAGTAAATGCATGGAAGATCGGTAGGCCTTTACATTGCTGTGTGGTAAGAGAGCCGGCTATCTTGCAGATTCGAGGTAGCGCAAATGCTTGCCAACGCCAAAGGCAACCCTGAGCTCTTCTACTTCCAACTTCTTTGTAAATGCGATTGCCAAGATAACCACGTCGGTATCAGCAGTTCGTATAAGGATCTTCTTCATACCATTTAGAGACGTATGCCTTGCACGGACGAAGATACGGGTATCTGCCTCCTCGAGGTTACAAGGTGCCAGGCCAGCCTTGTCTATCGTATTGGAACTGAGTACGTCCATGTCAGCCGTGCTTATTAGTTGCACATCGGAGATTCTGAGGGATTGAACGCTTGCTGTGAGATGCTGAAATGATTTCTTGTTGTTGTCATCCAGCCTCAGAAATGACTTCCAGTTTAAAGGAACTGCTGCATTGTTGCACATGCACAAGTCTACGGGTTCCTGTGCCTCTGGCCTCACGAGTGCCTTGCTTGAGGCTGTTTTCTAGGTAACGATCCCACACCCAATTGATTCTCCTTACATTCAGTGCGCAATAGTTGATGACGTATGGGAGAAAGACAGTTTCTGCGTACTCCTTAAAGGTCTTGCACTAACCAGGTGGAACCATGTTCACAATAGCTGCACCGTCTAGGACAACTGCATCAACTGAAGGACGATCAAACGCTGCGAAAGCGCAGGGGGATTTGAACTATTTTTGAATTTGAAAAGGTCTTCGAGATTTCCCTCTCTTGCTTGGCAATATACAACCTGGAGAAAAGTCGCCAGTCACTCTTTGAGTTCGGCAATTTGAATACCTGTGTTACGTGATGTGCGTTTATCAGGGGTGCCAAACAAAGGTAGTTGCATCGTTGTTTTGTATCTGTGATGGGTCTGGACCGCTTATTAATCCGCTCCTTAACATATTTTTGATAAATTGACTGTCCTTTCGTCTTGGCTCCTGAAACAGCTTCCACAAGACATTTAGGCACGATTTTCTTAGTGTCCAATACAAGACGATGGGCACTGTCTTCACAGAATGGGTTCCCCATTTTTTCAATTACAATGATCAGGCTTTTAACATCTTTAGCAAAGCTTTCTGAACAGATGGATTTGTTCATGGTGACGAGTGTCATCAGGTCTTCCCTACGTCACATGTTTCTCTGAAATTCTCTCACTGCTCTGACATGCTATTTCGGGGCCTGCACCATCCAGCGTCGAAGTGCCGCATGGCTTTCTGTTAGCTCTTATACTGCTCCACCATCCCCTTTGATCATCTCGTTCTCCTGTTCATAGTTGTGGTATAGAGAAATCTTCCAGAAGAGATGCTTGGATTTCTGCACAACGAATTTCCTTTGTTCAAACTAAGCGTATACAGATGGGCACCTCTCCTTCGGGTTGACGAGATCTCTGATGTGGATTGGAAGCCATCTTGAATAGTTAACTAAATCGAGGGCAAACATCTAGGGAACAAGCTTTCCGAGAATCTGTACATACAGGGAAGGTTGTGTAGGGCCAATAGTTCCAACTCAAGCGCAGTTGACCAGAAATTAAAAGAACTGGGGATGTGCTTGACATTGCTTGCGCACCCAAGTACTAAGATCATCAGGTTCTATATTGCCATCGATGCTTGCGTTGTAAGCTCGTAGCTGTAAGATAAATAGCAAGTGCGTATGCACTCACTGATGTGCGTAGCAAGACCTGGTGATGTGGGCTGGCCTCAGTATAGCATCTGCCCTTCCACGGGTTGTGATGTATGCCTGGACTAACGTGCTATTTCCATCCGCTGTTGGTTTAACCAGTTTCCGACCATCCCTAGTGACGCCATCTGAATTTGAAGCCCACCCATCATCACAAACATAGCTACTCTCCCCATAGACATCTACTCTCTCCCATTGGATCTGTTTTGCGAGAGCATAAAGGTGTCTGTCTGGGATTGTTGTATGCGATTGAGTCCTTTACTAATTTCATGGAATGCTGGATCATTGCTTTACTGTATGCATTTTCTTCGAAGAGTGGTACGAGTGATGTTATAGCAGTAGGTGAGAGAGCTGTGGTTTGCAAGAAGGCAAAGTGAACAGACGACAAACAGATATTCTTTTCCCTCCAGCTTTTCCTTCTCTAGTAGCTCGTTGACCTTATTGAGCCACTGGTACTCACATTTCATGTTTTCAGTGACGACATCTGACTGCAGTTTGTTAGCAGTACACCCCACTGAAACAAAAAATCAGTTGTCCGTGAAATGAGTTTTTTAGCTGTACGTGAGCTTGGTGTGTGGTCAATGTTGTCCACACTACCAGTGGTAAGCAGTGACTTTTTTGACTTTAAGGAACACACTACGCCAAACAGCTTCAAATTGTGCACAGATACTGTTTCCTAGATCTGCTGAAATTTGCATCGCTCGGTCGGAAGAAATCGATAGTCCTAATCTGTACAGCTTATCTACTAAAGTTTCTTTCTGAGTTTCAGCATGGACCAGTAGTCCCGGATGGACGGGTAATGGAGGCTCTCTATTTGGGTCGTGTCTGGTTGCTGTGGCATCAGACCGAGGTTCCCTTTGACGTTTCACGGCATTTAATATCAACAGCTGGGAAAGCACCACGCCTGCATTCTGTCCATGACGCTTGGTTCCTCTAAAATCATGTTCACCAGTGCAAGGAGTAAGTGGGGTACTGCAGACCGCTGACAGTCGGCATCAAATGTATCATTAAAGCATTGTTTCTTATCAAATAGCTCTTTTTTGACAAGCATTGCCACTTTGGCAAGATGCATGGCCTCAATGTAATAGTCGTGATTTTGGGCAAAGTGTAGAGCGGTGCCAATATCCCGAGAAAATGCGAGCTTTACGTCTTTTCTTTCTTCGAGCTTTGGTAGATTATTGGCTAAACTTTTACAGCCTGACCCACGATCTTTTCTTTTATCAATAACCGCAAAAAACAAGCTTTTCATTTGTATTCTCCAACCGGCATAAAGCGCAAAGTCCCAGTTAATACAATACCGTGTACGATTTATCTCCCGTTAGTTAGCCCAACTTAAAACAGCTTGTTTGTACATGGGAAAAATCAGTCAGGCGTTCCTTGCTCACAGCGATTTTTCTTTTCAAATAAAACACTTAAACTGGGCTAAAAGGTGATTGTTTTGTGTTAATTAAACTGAATATGATTGTAACAATTATTGTAGGGCATTTTGATCATAACTTCATTACCTTTAGTCCATAAACAAGACTAGCCATGAGCTTGCTGTACCAAACCGCTGACCACCTGAACAAATCGTCTTAAAACATATACTTATGATTAGGATCCAGAGGGAAACTTAAGACATTTGAATCCACGACTCAAAAGGCACTTATTCCAAAAATGTCACACTTGAATCACTTATTTGAACAATTTCGCTATTTTTTGCTGCTTATCTTCCGGACTATCTTTCACGCATAATCCGACATCCGGAACACAACAAGATTACGGCAGCTTACTACAGTTTTTCCGAGACTTAGTAGCGCGCGCTACAATTGCCTGCCACACGTCAGTATTAATCGCGCGAGCAAAACTGACGCAAGTAAACCTAAGAAAAAACGAAAACATCTTTAGGGACTGGTCAAAAAGTATTGGGGGGGTGGGGGGGTGGGCCGGAGCAGAGAGGGGGTGGGTCGTCAGGTTTTGAACCCTTGGTAAGGGGTGGGTCATGCAATTTTCAGCTACCCATAGGGGTGGGTCATCCTGGTTTTTTTTTTCATGGGAATTGGCACACATTTGACACAATCTACAACAAACGTAACTCTTTTTGCACAAATAAAAGCAAGTGATACACTCAAACACCAACCCACGATTTGGCATGCGCACAGCCATATCACTCAGGTGGTGGAAGCCATAGACAGCAAAGCACCCCTTCATTAAAGCCCCAGATCCACACAACACATGTGGGAGCTGTTGGCTATGCGTAAAGAACTTGACAGACAGTGGGTTGGTGTTGGAGTGTGTCACTTCCTTTTATTGTATTATAAAATAAAATCTTTTTAGTTACAAAGGACAAAAACTTTTCAAGCCGGATTTGAAAAAGTACACTTGGCTGGTGTACAAATAAGGGATGGTAACTTATGTATTGTAATATCTGTACAAGAGCTAACGGATTGAGCAAGGAGTCCCAGGGCAGAAATATTCAAAATACTGCACTCGGTTGACATGCTGGTATACAAGAACACCAAAAGGCCAACTTGTGTCTACATGATTAAAACTATAACACAAACAGTGGTCCATCGTATCTTGATTTTTAATCAAGATACGATGGACGAAAACCGAAGAGTTGATATGATATTGGGTGTACATGCTAATTTCCCCAAGGATACGGAACACATGCACAAGGATCTGGGAGCTGTCTGGCTATATTACTCCCGCGACTCACTACAGCCGTTTTCTACATGGATCACTGTTCTACGTGCCTTGAGGCCTAGTGTGAAAAGTAAAAGATCAAGTGTTCTTAGAGTTTACAGTCATGACTTAAAGTTACAAGGGTATTTTATGGAAAACAATATAATTTTGCACGATTTTGCATTGTTGTTAGGAAATAAATCTGAAACGTGAAGAACATCACAATTTCATCCACAAAATGTGTTTTTTCGGATTATGCAGCCAAATATGTTATGTCTTATAGGGGGGGGGGGGGGGGGTCATGTGATTTTCAGCCTCTATTTAGGGGTGGGTCATCTGTTTTCTGACCACCCCATTTCGAAATGCTCCGGCCCACCCCCCCCCCCCCCTGTACTTTTTGACCAGTCCCTTAGCACTTGAAAGGCATTTAATCACTTCAATATACGTAGCAATAGTTTTAACTACTTTCAAACATGTGTTCAAGCCTAGGACCAATAATAAATGACAGAAAAGGTGCATAAACAACCGGTAAAAGAGCTTAAAGTTCACTCTTGCTTTTCCGCACGCGATGCATGGCGTCACATAAGCACGCGTTAAATAAAGGCCATGAGCAATTCAACTCTCGTCCAAGGTTGTAAAAACTTTGATCGAGGATTGCTCGAAAACCTGCCGTACAACCTACGATGAAATTTTCACAGTTGATTTGTTGGGGTGAATCACGTTTAGAGCCAAAATTTAAAAAAAAATCTGTACAACAGATTTTGAGCTATTTTTTGATTTCACATTCTCTTAGTTTGCAAAAAATCTGTCTTACAGATGTTTATTTTACTTTGCAGAAATGGTAAATCAGACCCAATTTCTTATTCCTGAAATTTTGAGGTGGGGTCATACGGTTAGATTTGAGAAAAACGTGACTTAACCTAATAGTGCACTCCCTCCCAGTTTCGTTCCCTTTGCGTAAGTTTTATTTCGCACTCCCTCTCAGTTTCGTTTCCTTCGCGTAAGTTTCTTTTCGCACTCCCTCCCAGTTTCTTTTTCTTCGCGTAAGTTTTTTTTCGCATTCCCTCCCAGTTCCGTTTCCTTTGCGCAAGTTTTTTTTCGCACTCCCTCCCAGTTTCGTTCCCTTTGCGTAAGTTTTATTTCGCACTCCGTCTCAGTTTCGTTTCCTTCGCGTAAGTTTTTTTTCGCACTCCCTCCCAGTTTCTTTTTCTTCGCGTAAGTTTTTTTTCGCATTCCCTCCCAGTTCCGTTTCCTTTGCGTAAGTTTTTTTTCGCACTCCCTCCCAGTTTCGTTCCCTTTGCATAAGTTTTATTTCGCACTCCATCTCAGTTTCGTTTCCTTCGCGTAAGTTTTTTTTCGCACTCCCTCCCAGTTTCTTTTTCTTCGCGTAAGTTTTTTTTCGCATTCCCTCCCAGTTTCGTTTCCTTTGCGTAAGTTTTTTTTCGCACTCCCTCCCAGTTTCGTTTTCTTCGCGTAAGTTTTTTTTCGCAGTCCCCCCAAGTTTCGTTTTCTTCGCGTAAGTTTTTTTTCGCATTCTTCGCGTAATTTTTTTTTCGCAGTCCCCCCCAGTTCCGTTTCCTTTGGGTAAGTTTTTTTTCGCACTCCCTCCCAGTTTCGTTTCCTTCGCGCAAGTTTTTTGCCGCACTCCCTCCCAGTTTCGTTCCCCTCGCGTAAGTTTTTTTTTTTCGCAGTCCCTCCAAGTTTCGTTTCCTTCGCGTAAGTTTGTTTTTCGCACTCCCTCCCAGTTTCGTTCCCTTCGCGTAAGTTTTTTTCGCAGTCCCTCCCAGTTTCGTTTTCTTCACGTAAGTTTTTTTTCGCAGTCCCCCCCAGTTTCGTTTCCTTTGCGTAAGTTTTTTTTCGCACTCCCACCCAGTTTCGTTCCCTTTGTGTAAGTTTTTTTCGCACTCCCTCCCAGTTTCGTTCCCTTCGAGAAGGTTTTTTTTTTCGCACTCCCTCCCAGTTTCGTTTCCTTCGCGTAAGTTATTTTCGCACTCCCGCCCAGTTTCGTTTCCTTTGCGTAAGTTTTTTTTCGCACTCCCTCCCAGTTTCGTTTACTTCGCGAAAGTTTTTTTTCGCACTCCCTCCCAGTTTCGTTCCCTTCGCGTAAGTTTTTTTTTCTCACACTCCCTCCCAGTTTTGTTTCCTTCACGAAGTTTTTTTTCACACTCCCTCCCAGTTTCATTTCTTTCGCGTAAGTTTTTTTTCGCACTCCCTCCCAGTTTCGTTTCCTTCACGAAGTTTTTTTTTCACACTCCCTCCCAGTTTCATTTCTTTCGCGTAAGTTTTTTTTCGCACTCCCTCCCAGTTTCGTCTCCTTCACGTAAGTTTTTTTCGCACTCCCTCCCAGTTTCGTTCCCCTCGCGTAAGTTTTTTTTTCGCACTCCCTCCCAGTTTTGTTTCTTTCGCGTAAGTTTTTTTCGCACTCCCTCCCAGTTTCGTTTTTTTTCGCGGAAATCTTTTTTTTCGCACTCCCTACCAGTTTCGTTTCCTTCGCGTAACTTTTTTTTGGCACTCCCTCCCAGTTTTGTTCCCTACGCGTAAGTTTTTGAAAACGCCTGCTATGCAAGCTAGGACTAGTCCCATCGTGTGTGCCGACCTTAAAGACGAGATGGCGCAGTGGCGAGACGCGCTCGCCTCCCACTATTGCGGCATGGGTTGCAATCCAGCCTTCACTGGGTTCTGGCCTCTGTCGATCTCTCGAAGGGTTTTTCTCCGGGTTCTGCGGTTTCCTACCTCCACAAAAAGCAGGATGTCCAAATTAAAATTCCATTCCACCAGGTTAGAAGACCCGCATAAAAACCCGTTAAGGCTGATGTGCCTTTCTCTCCAGCTATATTATTATAATTTAATTGTGGCACTGGCCCCCATCTGATACAATTTTTTTTCTGCGACATCTAAAAAAAAAAACAGCTGTACTAGAAAATAGCCTCGCGTGTTGCTCGCGTTTTTAAAGAAAGAAGAGATGATCGTTTACGATCCGTTAAAACCGTACGGATGACAAACCGTTGTGACCCCTTCGCTTAAACAACACGTGATTTATATTCAAGTCCCACTAATGAGATACAATTTTCCGATCGTATTCGGACCGATCGAAAACTGTCTTTTACGACCTTTCAAACCGTACGGATCGCAAAAGTTGTAGAATCGAACCGTATCAGTTTGTGTATAATGAACATGACTGATGAAACAAAAGCCAGAGATCTTGTTTTCTTGAAAAGAGTAATTTCCCACAATTTTTAAAACTTGCTGTGATACGTGGCTGAAATACATGCAGCGATGCAGTGGTGTGTATTAGACAGAGTATATCACTACGGTAAAGATGCTCACATGTTTTTCCTTGTATAGCTTCTGGTGTTACGTTTTCTATCAAATAAAGTACATTGAAGCTGGGGAAAATGGGCCTGGTCCCTAGCCTGGCATTTAATCAAGACAGCCTGGCTAGCAATGAACATGTTCTTGTTAAAATCATCGTGCTTACCATCAATGTTGACCAGCATAGCCTTCCATTCACAATGTCTAACACTTGAATAGAAACCAAACCGCACTTCACACCCCTCGCCCAGGGGTTTCCTTTGACCATCGAACGGGAAGAATGATCGCCCCACAGGTGTGTAATACAATGATGGCATCTCCCGCACGACAATATCTAATGCCTGCACTGCATCTTGAGGCACTTTACCATTTTGTTTACCACTCAGGAAGTTTTTTAATTCAAGGAGACTAACTGATGCTGTAAACTGGATTTTAACCTATAAAAACAGTAAAAATAATGTTAGAAACCTTCTCTTGTGTAAAGGGACCTATAAAATTAAAAAAGATTCCTTGCTGAATTAGTAACATTGCACTGGATTTCCCATATCCGAGTCTCGCTCTCAGTCAGCCTTCTGCAAAACCAGCAGTATCTGTTTTTTCAGCATTGCCATAAAATATGCACTAAAGGCATGCACCACATGGAGGATCACTGAAATTCCAAGGGTACAATAAATGTGCGCTCTAAAATGATACTGTACATCATGATTTAATATATTAACCATGCCAATAAGCTAATAAATACTCTAAGATTTGTTGAAAACAGCCCTTCCAGAATTATGGGCAGTCGTTATCTACCCATTCCTTTGGGAAATGACCGTCTGAAAAAGACCGTCTCACACACCTCTGGGAGCCATTGTCAAGCCAACCACCACCAAGTGACCCTTTCATTTTTCGAACCAAATCCTCCTTAGAATAAACGTAATGTAGGCAAAGATACAGTAATATGAAACAACGGATATAAGCTTAGTAAGACTCTATGCTGACAATGTTAATAAAGAATATCTAATCAACAGAGTGTATGTTTTCGACTCAAGCAAAGTGTTGTGTGGGAACTGGGGCCCTGGAATTTTCGTCAGCAAATGGCGGACAGCTAAAAAGCAACTGACAAACAATACTGAGCAAGTGACTCAAAAACAAACCTGTCATATTCCTGTGCAAGCAAGCTGGAAAAGAAAGAGTTGGAGAGTGAGGGGTTTGACCCACGCTTGTATAGTCTTCCCAGATTCCGGTTAGGGGTGCTTCGTCTGCAGCAGCACTTGAGATTCCAGATCGCCTATTCCAGAAGCAGGGTGAATGGAGAAGCACTCAGGCAAAAAAAAAAACCAATTGTACCCAGGAATTACTGGACTCCCTGCTGCTAGTTACGAGGAAGAATCATGGCTCAGGTTGAAGACTGTGTGTTAAGTGGCCTCTTAATGTGAGAGATCTTCATAGACATTGGAACATGTAAGGATTAAATGAATTACTTAAGGATGAGGATCTGGACTTGCTGCTGCATGGACAGTACGGGTTGTTAAAACTTCTGAAGCATTACCCTTTCCATAGTATTGCAGACTAATATAGGCTGGTTGTTTGTGCCTTTGTGATACTGGACTCTCTTTGTAATTTGCGGTGGTCAACTTGACAATGGTTCTCAGAGGTGTGTGAGAAGTTATATTTTTTGAGGAACGAAATAAATAGAAAATGTTTTCTTCACACGCTTCACTTTGATAACTGTTGACTGTCTTTGGAGCTTCATCTTGAAGCAGAACTGAGGGCAGCACCCTGGCCGGCTGATGCAGCACTGGATGCTACAGTCCATCCACAGATACCAAAAATGACAGGTCCAACTTGCTAGTTAAACAGCAAGATACCAGATCCCAAAAAACCATGATCTGCTAACATGTACAGATATTGCATACTAAAGATATGTACACGTAACATGCCCTAACAACAGCATGAAAAATGCCACAACACCATTTGCCTAGCCCTAACGCCAGAGAAGATAGCCATAGCAACATGCGGAGACATGCCCTTACAGCATCTGTCACTAGAAAAGCCTTAACATGCCATAACTGCAGCTGATCAACTACCATAACGCATCAGTGATATATACCGGTAGCCCATACCTGACCAACATAGGGGTTACACTCCCAGTCTTTGCCAGAGAATTAAATGCCATAAACAGCATATCAGGTGCTTCCCACCAGATCAACAAAACAAATCCTAAAGGCTAAAACAGCTAATGATGGAATTTCAGAAATGAAAATACTGCTGGCCGCAGGCTCTGAGAGGAAGATTCCCTGGTAAGGTTCAATCCACAAAAAGTCCTTTATAAAGCTCTTCCAAGTTCCAGACCTGTCAACAAGGAGGGGCCACCACACTGCAGAAGGCCACTCTAAAGCAATCACTGCACTATACTCATGGCCAGCAGACATGTCTTAGAACCTTCAGAATAAGCAGGGGAGGTAGAAAATATCCAATTGTCATCCCGTGACCAGGAAACCGTACACGCATTACCTACCTCACAACCAGGGTTACAGTATCGACTGCAAAATCTGTCCAGCTGTTTGGTTTTAATGCTGGCAAATCTGTTGACAGTGTAAGGTCCCCACAAATGATCCAATATAACGAAAACACTTGGGATCCAGCATGTAGTCAGTAGCATTTTTCACTCTTGAAAGCTCATGAGCAGTACTATTATCATTTATACTGACCCACTCCACAGATAGCCTATTGTTTAATTCACAACAAAGTTTGTAAACTGGCTCCATCTCCCTATTAAGGTCTGGTACTCGATTACCAACAGACATTATGATCTCTGCATTCCTGTTGTCAGTTCTGTGACACACTTCTTTCCCTTGAAAGTCCTCACTGTACAATTCCAACACATATCGTATGGCTCTTAACTCGCAGAATGTAGAGCTTATGCCACTCTCTTCCTCTGAGCAGTTTCCCACGGTTGGTTTACCATTAATGTGAACGGCAAAGCCTCCCCAGCCAACACCGCTATGTTAAGACCTTGACTTTAGGGCTAGGTGCCCAGATTGGATACCTGCTGCTGTCAAAGTTCAGTTTCCAAAAAGCACCTCCGAGTGACTGTCAGAAGACAAGCATATTGGATGATCCCAACAGGGGACTAGAATTTCTCTGTACGTTTGCTCTCAGCCAAAGACATACAACTGGACCCATGGCAAGAGACATACACCGTAGAAACCAGGGAGCCTGTCATGCGAGACAAAGTTCTTGCAGATACATGAAAATCCTTAGCAATAATGTCAAGCAACTGCTTAAAAGCATCCACTCTGCGGGAGATAGTACCTGCTTTAAGGTCCATAATAAATCCCAGTAGCTCCAAATATTGAAACTGCATCTACGCACTTTTTTCCTTGTTGGCCAGAAAGCCACTTGATCTCACATCCTTCATGACAGACTCCAAAATACTGCAAGCCTCAGCAAATCACTGTTCCCCACCAGTACCATCTCCAGCTATGCAAAGATACAAAATTGTTTGCTTCTCCAGTGCTTGAGTAAAGTTCTCTGGATTTTAGTAAACACATGAGACCCAGTTGCCAAGGCAAAAGGAAGAACTGCAAATTTAAAACATCAATTAGTTTTCCCTCCAGCGGGAATGAGCGTCCAATAAATTCGGCATGGCCCGCAAATATGTCCAGATGGTTATAACCACTTTTATAGTCCAACTTTAACACCCAGTCATCCTTCTTGAACAGCACCAAAGTTGCTGGGAAAACTTCAGATTAATTTTTTTAAAACTTGCAGGATCTCAAATGATTAGTAACATAACACAAATCCAAAATTAGCCTTGACTCGCCTCTTGCATTCTTTACAACGTCCAATCAATTTAAAAAACCAATGGATTCTCCTGCCTCACTTCCACCACTGCACCAGAGGCTACAAGTTTTTAAGTTCTTGGCGCCCAAACTCCTGGTTCTG
>JAHPZR010010125.1:27500-31473 GCA_019787425.1 Platygyra sinensis
TACACCACAGTATGACTGTTTGCTTTTGCGAGTTTGGTGGCTCCTATGGCTAAAAGAGCCATTTTTGTTCATATGAACCGGTTCAAAGTTGCCTTTCTTGAGCAGCTGAATGTCACTCGGCAGGGATTCTCTTTCCACCAGAAAGTTGTTTACATTGCCACCAATGGTCGCTCACTTCGACAGAAATCAATCCCTCAACGAGCGAGCGAAAATACGCATGGTAAACTGCATCGTTCCCAGTACTCCTAACTTCTGATCAATTGCCTGGTTACTAAGCTACGAACACACAAACCGAAACTGAAGCGTTCATGTTGTTGTATGTAAATTCTATTGAGAAACGGTCGACATAATGAAAAATAATGGATTAAAAGTACCAGAGAAAGATCAAATTTATGCCTGGGTCGGATTTTCATACCATTAAAGTGCTAAAATTATAGGTAAGAGTTTTAGTATTCTCTGTTTAAATGTTAGTTAGTTAATGCGCAGGTTGGCCTGTTCAATTAGAAACTTTCAGAGGAAACAATGAATGTACATAACTGACATCTTTCTTAAGACTCCACTTTCGATTTATCTTAATTTCTTTCCAAATTTTTTTTCCAAAATTTGAGTTCCCAAACTTGGGGTGTGGCTTATCTGCGAGTGCGGTTTATGGTATGCAAAGTCAACATTGTTCTGGTAGCAAAGTACATATGTCCTCAGGACAAGCTTTCTTTGCAGAATGATGCAGTCTTTTTGCAGAAGGTTTTTCTTTAACTAGTGATATTTATGGGGGTGGGGGAGGGTATAACCTTTCATAATGGGAGGTACACTTTAGCAGAGGTGCTCCAGTAAGCAAGGTATCTCTTTCTGCAGGGTGCTTACGAGAAGTGGTTGTAACCAAAGGTTCAACTGTATACACACTATATAGAATAAGTTAGAAACCTTAAATTCCCTGTAGTCTTTTCCTCCATCCTCACCAGGCAACTTGATGCTATGTTCAGCCTATTCAACAATCAGAACAAATCAATTTTGAGTTAGCTGAATGGTATACCAAAGATTTTCAAAGCATTGACTGCAAATCTAAACATATGGTGCTATGAATGATTTTACAATTGAAGGCTTCGGTGGAAAAAGGGCGTTAGGTTTTTTACTCAAAAATGAACTTTATCAAAAACGCTCCAAATTTCGCATGCAGTTTTGTTTAGGTGCGTTAGACAATGTTCTGCGTGTTTTTCGCTGAAGTTTGTTTGTTTTCGAGATACTACATATGCAAAAAACCCTGTATTTGTTGTCACGTCAGCACGTGACCGCAAAGACAGTAATTTCACTTAAAATCCAGCAAAATATTGATCTTTTGCAACGTGTAACTTTAAAAGATGATGATGTCAGGTTAAAACCGTTAAAACTTTTATTTTACGTTAAAGTGCGACCGCAAAGACGTTGATTTCACTCAAATTACAGCCAAATGTTAATTTCATGCAGTGCGCAAGCTAGACAATGTTGATATCAGGTCATTTACAGAGACTTAAAATTTTGATTTCACATTATCACGCCACCACAAGGACTTAAACCCTTAGGGTTAAGAGTTCCCAGTTTTATTAGACTTAGGGTTGGGGTTACCGCTTGAAACTAGGGTTACGGAACAAGGTTAGGCTTAGAGTTAAAGTTTCGGGTTAACGCTTGAAACAAGGGTTATGGAACAAGGTTAGGCTTAAGAGTTAAAGTTTCGGGTTACCGCTTGAAACTAGGGTTACGGAACAAGGTTAGGCTTAGAGTTAAGGTTTAGTGTTATCGCTTGAAACTAGGATTACGGAACAAGGTTAGGCTTAGAGTTAAAATTTTGGGTTACCGCTTGAAACTAGGGTTACGAAACAAGGTTAGGCTTAGAGTTAAAGTTTCGGGTTACCGCTTGAAACTAGGGTTACGGAACAAGGTTAGGCTTAGAGTTAAAGTTTCGGGTTACCGCTTGAAACTAGGGTTACGGAACAAGGTTAGGCTTAGAGTTAACGTTTAGTGTTATTGCTTGAAAGTAGGGTTAGCGTTGAAGGGTGAGGGTTATTACCTAGGGTTAGCGCTAGTGCTTTGTTGTTAAGGTTAGCGCTTCCGATAATGTTAGAGTTAAGGTCAGGACGCGTTAGGGTTAGCGCAGTGTTAGGCCAAGGAAAACAATCAAGATGAAACCTTAAAATATGTTGATTTCAGGTTTTTAAAACCGTTAAAATTGTGATTTCACGTGATCACGCAACCGCAAAGACGTTAATTTCACTCAAATTACAGCCAAATGTTAACTTTACACGATTTCACGTTAAGGCATGACGGCAAGGATGTTGATTTCACTTCAAAACAAGCAAGCTGTTCATTTCACCCAGCACGTAAACTCAAAACGGCGATTTCGGGCTTAAATAGATTAAAATGTTGATTTCACTTTAAAGTGTCACAGCAAGGATCTCTATTTCATTTTAACTGCCTGCAACGTATAAGCTTAAAAATGTAGGGCTGACAGATTAACAGATTAACCCTTCTGTGCAAAGTACAGGTCTCCTTACATCTGCATGGCCCCTGATCCCAGAAGTTTAAAACACTACAAATCATGCCAATTTGAAGTAAAATCAACGCAACCTGGATCACAGATCTATGTTTCAATCTATCGCTTCTTGTTGGCCATTATTATGTTGGAATAAAAAAGGAAAAAACACGCTCTGTAATTAGTTAAATATTATTGTGATTTAAGGAGTCTTGTCTTGTCTTGCCTTGTCTTGACTTGTCGTGCCGAACGTGATCGAAATGCATGCCAGGAAGGTTCTGTTACACCTCATGCGCGGGTAAACATGGAGGATGATGCAAGAAAAATTTTATAAGTCTAAAAGCAGTTCTCGTTTTCCAAACTTTGATGCTAGCAATGCTTGGCAAATGGGCCACAACTCACGACAGGGTTTTATTCTTGGGCAAGAACTGCTCTTGGACTTTGCTGCCTGGATCAACCTGACTTCAAACGCTGATAACGGACTTGCCGCTTATATCAGTTGCGTTGGAAGTTACAGAACACGTTTTGCTTCTTTAAAACGTGCTGGTGACTTACGGGTTTATCAAGGCTTTATGATGCCTATCAACCACCAGGCGGGCTACAAGGTACTTAAAAACAATGCTTAAGATATTAGTCGAAAGAGCTGTACTGCATCACTTCTCTTTGCTTTGACGCTCGATCGAAATTCACGTGTTGTCTCACATCACAATAACCTGTATAAAAAAATCTCTCCAGGTTCCCACTGTATACGCATTTTTTTAAAAATAGATATCTTCATTTTTGAAAAAAGAAAAGGAACAGAGCGAAAAAAAAATTTGAGCGACCTCGTATCGAACCGGTGTCACGGCAAAACAAATTCGAATCTGACCCATTTAGCGCCTCATCCGCTTGTGCTAACGAAGCATTAGTAAGAGATTAAGGTATTATAGTGACTTCATCACTTAGCGAAACAAAAAGTTTCTTTTGTTTTCTATTCAACAAAAGGTCCCCAGAGGATGCCCTTGGAAAAATGTGTTTTTTTGCATACATAATATCTCAAAAAGGAAGCAAACTTCAGGGAAAAAACATGCAGAACATTGTTTGACACACAGAAACAAAACTGCATGCGAAATTTGGGGCGTTTTTGACAAAGTTCACTTTTCAGTAAAAAACCTAATGCCCACCGAAGCCTTCAATTTTACCATGTCAACATAGTTCTGGTAGTCAAGTACCTATGTCCTCAGGACAAGCTTTCTTTGCAGAGTGATGCAGTCTTTTTGCAGAAGGTTTTCCTTTAACTGGTGACATTTATGGGGGTGGGGAGGGGGAGGGGTATAACCCTTCATAATGGGAGGTATATTTTAGCAGAGGTGCTCCAGTATGCAAGGTTCCTCCTTCTGCAGGGTGCTCCTTTATCTGACATGCCAGCAATCTTAGGTAATCTTTTATTGCAAGGTCCCCCTTTATGAAATGTGATCTTTCACCCTAGGG
>JAHPZR010010126.1:0-22500 GCA_019787425.1 Platygyra sinensis
GAGCCAATGGAAACTGGAAAATTTACCAAATGTTAAGGAAATCTCCATTCTTCTCTTCAGAACAGTAAAGAGGACTACCTCTGGAGGTAGTCTACAATTTCCAAATGGATTTTCCAGAAAATTACTGTTCCATTTGACTTTCAACCAAAATTTCTGGATTTATTTTTGCTAAATGGTAAGCAGGCCCTCTGCATCCTATGAGAGTTAGGACTGAACTATTGCTAATCATGACAGACTATTTCAAGCCTCGGAGGAGAAATGAATACTGTCATTATAATATAAAGAATTCAGCTGGATAGAGTTAGTGAGGCCAAGAAAACACGAACACAAGAAACGCATATAAGACATATGATTATTCAATATCCTTTGCTAATAGTTATTGTGCTTGGGGGCTAAAACTACCATTTTTCAAATACAACTAAAAAAAGTAGCCAGTATTTACAAACTTAATATTTCAAGCTTGGACAGAAAGTAAATTCAAAATGCTTTTAAAAGTTGTACATATAAAACAATGCTTACTCTGCATACAATCCAGGAGACTGGCACCAAGCATTTCTCGATTACTGTTTAAAAATCCTAACGTCACATATGTAACCTACAAAATGGAGAAGGCAATACCTGTAAATAAATTAGCCCTTGTGGCCCAATGGATAGATAGGCATACAACAATTTAAGATAACACGTAAGGGGTGAAGATCTAAAGGATTTATGTCCAAACTTGGGATATTTTGGGTGAATAAGTATTTTTGTGTGGAACGGCAGGCCGGGTGGAAGTGAGCTTGTGAAAGAGATTTTTTGCCTTTAGTTATAAGGTGATTCCTCAGTATTGCATTGCACATCCCAACTGCGCACAACTTTTGCGTTATCAGCGTGTGCATATACACAATGAAAGAAATTTCACTCAAGTTAAGCTCAATAGTGAAATAAATGCTGGCCTCATTTTCTTTTGAATGAGCATGGTGACCTATATTTTTTGTTGCATAATAATAGTGTATACATTATCCTCTTTAAAAAAATTCAACGATATTTTTATCAGGCAGAAAAAAATATAGATGGAAACATCCCCAAAACAAGTACACTGGGATGCAAATTATGACTGCGAAAACAACAACTATACTCGAACGATTTATGTCCACATCATTTTAAATTTGATATGATAGTGTTCCATATGCTCGACACGTTTTTTTTTTTTTAAAAAATAAAAAAAAAACTTACTTACAATACATTAAAAGAGAGAGAGAGAGAGAAAATAAAGTAATAAAGATAAAGTAAAAAAAAAAAATACGTTTTACCTGTCAAGTTTTTTTCCCAAGTATTACTAACTTAATCGACTATGCATCTAGCTACCACAAAATGTAATGTAAACCAATAAATAACATGCGTGATTAGCATGAATACAGGCATAAATGGAGTGAGATTAGCCCATCATATCTCTTAAGCAAACACAGTGACCTTTTTTTGGGGGGGGGGGGGAGGGGGGGTTACTATTACAATTTCATTAGTACCCATCCCATGACTACCAGTTCTACTTGTAAACCTCAAGGTAAAGTCTTTACATTTACATTTGTATCCAATTACCAAAACTAAACATGGCTGTACTAACGGATTAGAAAAGTATGGCATATGGTTCAGATTTCATCTAGCCTGCAAACAGGCTCTCCGTATGGGTTATTCCGATATTTGCTTTAGGTGCGTGGTCAAAAGCTAGGGGCGGGCAAGAGAGGGAGAGCCCCACAGTGGTCCTTGCACAATTTGAGTATTTACGTTCAGATTCTGAACGTAAATTGCTGATTGGCCAATTCGACTTCATACATGTCAAATACTACCATTTGCGTTCAACCGTGAAGCATCAACATTTTTTCGCGCATGTTTATTTTTAAATGAAGTTTGGTGTCATGCGACTTCAGGAAGATGGAGGTGCTAAAAGTAAACAAATTTGGACGATCCTATTGCACTGGAACATAAGCAGCTCAAGCTTTTGTTATCAGAGGAGTTATTTTTTTACAATGCGAACGTTCAGCTTGTGAAACGTGACATAGTCGCCGCGGCATGCCACCGTCATCTACTATTACACAATGACCAAGTTTCATTACACGAAACGTGAATCTCCCCTTTCAGAACATGGAGGTATTAACATTGAGGTCAGTTTTTTTTAGTTCAAAAATATCAAAATTTTGGCTAAAAAAAGGGCTACAATGGGCTAAAATGTCTATTAACGCTTTTACCCATACATAACATCCATAAGCTGAGTCTTCTTTTGCGTAATGAAACTCGGTTATTATGTAATAGTAGATGACACGAGCTAAACGTCATCTCTTGAAAGCATGGTACAGTTTCAACAGTGGGATTTGAAAATATAATTAATTTTTATTGGCAGGGAACACTTTTAAAAATCAAGCGGTTTTCTTCCAGCTTTTCATCAAAAAGTTTCCTTTGGAGTTTTGGATTCGAGTTCATAACAATAAACAAGCGCACGTGTATCAAAAGTTTCATTTTTTGACAGCCATCTTGACCTACAAGGTCATTGTCACTTTCGTTGTGATTGGTTTGTTTCAATTTGATAACTTGACAGATCAGTCAAGCGGAAAAGGAGGCAGAACTCAAATTGTACAAGGACCATTGTAGGCTCCCCCTCTCGCCCACCCACGTGCCATTCGAAAGCAAATCTTGGAAAAAAAACCATACGGAGAGCCTGTTTGCAGGCTATATTTCATCATTTGCAGCAACTTACAGTGCCAGCATAATGCCAAATAATAAAGGCAGGATATGACAGCTTAGCAATCTCGTAGCTGGGATGTTTGCTGCAAACATTGCAAGCAGGCTTAAAAAAGTAAACAGTTGAAATTACAAGTGGGTGCTAATTGCCTGTTTTATTTTCAGACTTTTCATTTGGCTTTCTTTGAGTTTCATAAAAAAAAGGCAACAATAATTCAATATTGTTTTTGAACTGGTGTGCGGAAGAAAATTTAGAGGTGAACTACAAAGACAATTTTCACTGATTATTTTCTTGTTTTATAATCTTCTACAACTGCTAATTTAATACACGCTTCCTTGTTTAAGATTGATTATTAATTACAGTTGAACCTTGGGAAAGCAATCACCCAAATTGTCAAGCCTTAGTGGTTGCCTGTGAAAGGAGGCCACTCGCAAGAGCTTTTGTAAGACCATGCATATTGCATCAAAATGGTATAAATTAATTGATTAGCAGTGAAGTGATGTTGGGAATAACCCTGCAATGGACTAGCATCTCATCCAATAAGGGGGAGTAGAAATACTTACTAGTCACCTCATGCTACACTGATGCATGAGAAACCACAGATGCATGGCACCAGGCCTGATGGATTACTGGGCTCAAATTAACTGCAGACTTAACCTAATTATTATAGACGCCTAACTGCTGCCATGGCACCATTGTGCTAATACACAACAAATATTAAGATGCCAAAACAACCAATAATATTATTAATCGCTGGGTAGTTCTTTTAACTATGTGGCCAACTATTCTTTAAACATTCTTTTATGTTACATACTTAATACAATATGATAGTTTACTGACACTCCCTGATTGGGCATTTCAGTGACAACCTTGGCTAATCTAGGTTAAGTATCAACTGATTATACAGTATATATAGTTCAGGGTTAAAATTCCATCAATTATTAATTTGTCAAATAATTTGCAGCACAGGATCACTTTTTACCTGTTCCCAAACGAAGACACATTGGTTGTAGAAATATGCAAGCTGTTCATTTGCAGTGTTGATGCATAGTTGTTCAAGACCATTAATTTCAAATTTCTCAAATCCAAAGACATCCAGTAGTCCCAGCCATGGGCCAACAGAGTATCTGAAAAGACAAAGCATAAAATCATTAATTTTAAACATCTCGCCAAAACTATTTTAAAACAATGTAAAACCAAGCATTAAAGAAAGTTAACATAATATGTGCAGATCAGGACTCAAAATGAAGTCATCTGTACACATTGCATGCCTAGTACATGTATTAATGGCAAGAACACAAAAACTAGAAAACCATTGCTCTGATTTGAGTTAAAATATTCTGCATTACTTTATTGTCTGGGTGATCAATATAATTCTCTTATTTACCCGTGTTCTTCATCTCTTTCCTTCAAACAACTGTTGACCTTTATAACAAGCCAACCGAACAACCGGGAGTACAGGGCTTTGGCCAGGTTGTCTCGCCCTTCAGCTGCCAGATTAACAGACTTTTGAATGGCAACTTTCACCCCTTCAAATAAAAATATTAACAATACAAATCACATTAATTTATTAATTATGGTGATTTCATGTATATAAAACTTAACAAGTAAAGAAATTAAACATGACATAAATTTGCCATGGTGGTAGATAACTGTACATATTTTAATGAAATCCAGGATTCTTGCAGGTCTCATAGCAAAAGCAGCAGAATGTGAAGTTTAAGTGCGTTAGCCGATGTTACAGCCACCCTCCCTGAGAGAAAAAAATCAAAGAAATGGTAACACACAGATGCTGTCTCCAATTTCTTTCTTTCAGGGAGAGCGGCTGTAACACATCAGCCTACAGTGTATCAATTTGCCTGAGTGTGAATTAAAATTCTATGGAAACCCATGGCAGAATGGGCAACCTTTGGCATGTAAACATGTAGATGTAGAATCTGATGGAGATGCATTTCTGTCCAGTAGCACATTATTCCCTGAAAAGAATTCAACTAGTCTAGCCTTCCATTTCTATGATTTATTTATATAACAGGCCATCTGATAGGGTGTGGAAAAAAATGAAAAATTATGTGGAAATTTTTGGCAATATTATGCGGAAGAAAGTGACGATTATGCGGAAAAGACGCCAGAATATGCAGAAATTTCTAAATTAATAAAGTTGTTCCCTTGGCTTTTTCAAACATATAAAATACTCGCTAACGTCTTACCGAGAATTTAACTCCTTCATGACATGTTTGACCTTTTGTTGCCATTCATGGACAGCTTATTTCTTCGTTCAACAGACACACCAAGAAGAGAACTAACTGAAAATTAAGAGCAATGTTAGTAATGATCATGCTACTGGCCTGATGTCAACCAAACTAAATGTGTGTATGACAGACTTTTTATTTACTTGATGGGGTCTACATAAAATCGTGATATGGAAATTGAAAAAATGGACCTTGTTGTTTTTTCTCACATTTCAATGGCCATCCAATAAATGCAAAACCAATCGCTTTCCAGCAAAATTTGCCCCAAAAATTCCTGCAAAATCAATTTTTTTAAGTTTGACAGTACCCATTTACACACCTGGGTGGAGAGAGGCACTGTGAGGGTAAAGTGTCTTGCCCAAGAACACAACACAATGTCCCCGGCCAGGAGCACTTGATCTGGAGATGCATGCACTAACTACTGTGCCTCGTGGTGTTAATTTAAATGTAGTTTATTTTAAGTGAAGCAATATTTAATAACCTTACAAACTTAAAACCTTACCTCAATGGACAGGTTGTGGTTCTTTCACAAATGCTGAGTTTGATTGTTGATTTGTTGCACCAAATGAAACATTCCCAATGTGAACAACCAAAAATGTTAGTGATTTCCTGCAAATTAAGCAAATAACAATATTGTACAATGTGAAACACTATGAACCAAAAACAGCTCACCAATCAAACCCCTTGAGGTAGTGTGCAAACCCTGGAGATGGCCTGCACCTTTTTACAATCCATTGTTGTTAACCTGCACCTCTTTTGTTGTTAGGACTAGGGGCATTGTTTGTGTTGTTTACCTATTGTCTGTCTGGCCAATTATAAAGACCATTGTTAACGGCGTGTGCTTGCCCAACCCCCAGCAGGGGCCAGCTCATGTTAGAGGTTGAGCATGCTTATCAGATAATTTGAATGAAACTCCTAAAGAACACCAATCAAGGTGAAGTTCATTTTTAGATCCCTGTTTGACTTAAAAATGTACAACAGTGTTTTTATTATTACTTTGAAAGCAATCCAAAGCAGATACCTGAGTGTGGCGTTTTGCCCTGGATGCAGAAAGTGAGACCAAAGTCATTGATTTATATCCTTTGAGCAAGGGAACAAGAATCTTTGACCTTGTCACATAGGGGTCCCTCTCCTTGGGTGTAAACCGCTAGTTAATACATGGGAGCACACCTTTCACACCCCTTTAGTTTGCGACAAACAGTCAATGGCTCTGAGTTATAAATAATGACAACCCCTAGGAACTGTTTGATCAATGTCACCAATCTTTACCTTACCTCATGTGTAAAGCCAACAGCTTCCATATAACTTAACATCATTCTTTGAATACTTCTCACTCAGAGCTTCCTTGCTTGCATCATCCTCTGGAGAAACCGATGGGTCATAAGCAATGTACCTTCAATTGTTAAGGACACGTTAATAAAGGTTATGTATGTATGTATGTATGTAGGTTAAATTTCAGTCAAATGTTTCCAACATAACATGTATTGATATGCCTTGCTAAAATCTTCAAATAATGGACAGTAATAATTGTAAAATAATATAGCTGGAATTTAGTTGAAGCTAACACACACTCTTATTGGCTGATTTAGCTAGGGGCACATGGTTATGGTGGAATGTAAATGTCACTTGGTAGGCGACAATCAATCAGTTGTTGCCCACTCTCCCACTAAACACAGGTTACCTTGACTTGGGGATAATTCTTCTTGCCTTATTACTTCACACTAAGACTGCTGGCTCATCAGGCCAGAGGTTATCTAAGACTTGGTTTCAGTAGCATGAAGCAATTAAAAGCATTTCTACTCCCCCCTGAATGGAATGCTAGTCCATTGCAGGGTTATCCTCCAGCATTAAATTTGTTAAACCCATTTATACACCTGGGTGGAGAGAGGCACTGTGAGAGTAAAGTGTCTTTCCCATGATTACACAACACAATATCCACAGCCAGGGCTCATTAACCCAGACCACTTGCTCCAGATGCTCCAGAGTCCAGCTAATACTAACCATGAGGCTACCGCCTCCCACTCCAACTATATAACAAAACATTTATTTCCTCAAATCTGAATTTTTTGCTTAACTTCCCCTTGGGAAAACATTCAGATTCTTGGAAAAACAAAACTAACTGTTCACGTAAAGGCCTAGGATTTTGTCTATTAAAATTCTTGGCAGCTGACCCATGCAAACAGGTTGTTTGTAAGAATCAACCGTTTGACTAACTGGGTAAGAAGCTATTAAGGACAATTAAAATATGGTCATGAGACTCATATCTGACTGACTGGGAAACAATATTTTATCAACATTAGACCAATTTCGATATATCAAAATTCAGCCTAACACTGTACTATAGACCTCAGCATGAGGTTCTGGGTAATAAACCCCACAAACTCTGTAGTTATATTCCTAGCTTATATTAGAATATATCTCTGTTAGCAAATAGAGGGCCTTATATCCGTGGAGGGGGATTGGGGAAGGCTTGTTACTGGGGGATTAAACATGTTGATTTTATGGGATTTTTGAAAAAAAAATCGTGACAACAACAGCAACAAATGTGGAGGCCATAGTTTAACGCATCAAAAATATCAGAAACAGTTCAACTTTTCACTAACCCTTTCACCACCAGTCGGCCATTATCAGATTTTACTCTGTCTACGCCAGACGATTTTACTCGTCAAAGGGCAGACCCCTGGTGTTTGAAAGGGTTTTAAAAAACTATCTCCATTAACCCTTGCACCACCAGTGGCCACTTCATAGATTTTATACTCCTGTCTAACGCCGAGACGATTTTACTCGTCAAAGGGAGACCCTTGCGTGGTGCAAGGGTATAAACAAAACTATCTCCCTTAAGACCCTTTCAGCACACAGTGGCCACTTATAGATTTTACTCTGTCTAACGCCAGAACGATTTTACTCGTCCCCCCCCCCCAAAAAGGGAGACCCCCTGGTGGTGAAAGGGTTTTAAAAAAGCCTATCTCCCTTAACCCTTTCACTTATCTCATGGGTGCTTGAAAGGCCACAATTCTGGTTTGAGAACATGGTTTAAAGTATCAGTATACCCCAAATGACAACCTCACATTGTTGCTCTTTCACGGTCGCGCGTTTCATAAAACCCCCAATAAAGTATATATTTTCTGAAAGCTTAATAATTGCAGATTTCGATAATTACTTGATTTAATTCAAGAAATAAAACCCTTTCCTAAAATAGTGATCATTTCCAAAAGCATGTAGTTTCACAAATTGAGTTCGTTTCCGGTCAGAATTTAACGGGTGAAAGCGAGCGACATCGCTACGTTTTCTTCACACCTTGATCTAAAAAACTGTGTCGGGGAATTTTGATTACTCGTCTGGTTTGTTTTTCATACGCTGTTTAACTTTAAGTTTTTAAAAAACACTCATTGCCTTTGCTTAAATGCTCATTACTTTCGAAGGAGTCAAAAAATTAAAATTCCCCGACACGGTTTTTTTGCCACATTATCGGGCAACATTCTTGCCGAATTTCAGCGAAAATGGATGAAAATTGGCTGTAAACGAACTGGAAACGTGCGCCTCATTTGATGAGATTTTAGTTTTGAGAAATAACGCAAAATACACTTTAGGGCGTTTTTCCGGTGTGGGGAGATTAGATCTCAAATGATTGAAAAGTAATTACCTGTTGATTGATAAAGTGAGGGCTCTTCTTACATAGACAATAGGGCTCGCATTTACAAGTCGGCCCGCAAAGCGGTCTCAAATGGTATTTACTGGCAGCAAATACCAACAAAACTCCCTGTTCTGCCGCTCCACTCACTCACTCAGATCGAGTTTTGGAAAGCACTGGATGCAATACCTTTACGATGCCGAAGGCAAAATCTATGAGATCCAAAAAAAGCGATGGAGGAAATCGAAGTAACGCGGGGAATTCGCACGGTGAATCCGCGAAAGAAACCATGCTTACAGAAATGAGAGAATGTTGGTAAGAACGCTTCTTTTACACATTGCAATAGTAGTATTACTGTATATATTAGTTGGCTATTCAGAATTTTAGCGAAGTGCGCGTGCAACTTCTGGCAGAGAAGTGGCTGTGTATCTGCAAATCAGCCAAAGAATATTGTAACAGTTTTTCACTCCGCAAATGTGGCAAAGCTCGGCAGTGCTTTCTGAATCTTCCGCAAACGAGTACAAATGAAAACCTTCAGTGAATCTTCTACAATGACATGGCGTCCTAAAATGCTGGCATATTTCAGATATAAAAAGTGGGGGCCTCGAAGGCGAACGGAGCGGCGTGACAGACGAATCAGTAATCTCGCAAAGCAAAACATGCCGCAGTTCAGTGACTCTCAATTGCATTTTAATTGGTAATGACAACTTGTTGACAGCTTCCAATTAGAGATAATTTATTCATAGAATCGTTTTTCCTTTATAACTTTGTCTGGGAGAAACCTTTTTTCGCGGAACTTTTTGCATTTAAAAGAACTCGAAGAGATGTACATGGGAATACCAAAAACTAAAATTCAGCAAAATAATCGATTTTGGGGTATACTGATACCTTAAAACCACCACGCAGGTAACATTTGGTGTGAACATTTCCATATCTCTAGGCAAACATTCAGTTGTTTCGACCAGACACGCAGGCGATTCCTGTGAAGAAGCGAGTAGCTGTTATATTTCGATTGACAGCCCTGTCAGATGAATAACCACAAGAAACTCCTAATTGGCCAAAATTAATTACCAACTCACTTAAGCTACCTGGTTTGGTGGCTTAAATTTAATGACAATTCTATTGAAGTTTTCCCACTCGCTGAACTTTTAAGCGAGTTGGAGTAGTAACTGTTTTAACGGGATTTCCGGTTGTCACTCGCTAAGCGACCTAAAAAACCACTCATGAAAACACGGCCAATAACTTAAATACAAATAAATACAGCAATAAAAATAAGACATCTGACAACAATAAGAATCTATAAAATCCTTTACCAGTTTACATTTCATATTAGATTTAAATGCAGATACTGCTTTTAATTAGAAGTTTTAAGATAACTTAGGGAAAGTTCATTTAATATGACAAGGGGGGGATGAAGATTTTGAAACTTGAAGCTTGAAATTTTAGCAGCCCCCCTTCACTAGCCGTTCAATTTTTTTAGGAGCCCCACCCCCCTTTGGTAGTAAAATTTCAGAGCCCCTCTCCTAGCCCACCAATTGTTTCAGAGCCCCTCTTCGGGTGGGTAAAAAGTTTTGGAGCACCCCCCCCCCCTTGTCATATTAAATGAACTTTCCCTTACTATCCATGGAGTTCCAAATGCTAACTGTTCTATAATTTACTTTACAACATAGATGGGACCCTCTGAGCACTCTGATTGGTCAAAAACTCATGTTTTATCAGAGTTTAGAAAACAGTCCGAAGAAAGCACGCGCGCTGATTGGTTAAAAATCGCGTTTGTATAACTCGATGGAGACAGAACGCGCGCACGCTGTTGACGTAGTGATGGCGCGAGCAAAGAGAATTTACATTTTGATAATCAAAGTTAACAAGTTGTTTTCCTTTTTCTTGTGGTGGTGTTTTCTAAAAGAAATAGAAAACATGTACTCTGTGTTTCTATCGAGTTATACAAACACTTGTGAAAGTTTGGGATAACTCGAAAAAGCTGTGGAAACACTCGCCTGCGGTTCATGTTCCCACAGCATTTCTCATTCTCCCAAACTTCCACTCGTGTTTGTATAACTCGATAGAAACAAGGTACATGTTTTCTATTTCTTAAACAAAACAAACAAAAAGCATTGCTTTATTGTTTTTTGCCACATTACCTCTATATCATAAAGCAAATGAAGAAGTACAGCAAATGCAGAAGCCTAAGCCATGCATTACACTGTGATGAAATACTCCAGACATTTGAGAACACTCAAGAAATGTACAAAACACTCACCTGTGGCTCGTGTTTTCTACATTTCCCTCATGTTCTCAAAAAGAGGTCCAAACTACAAACTAAGGAGAAGGAGGAGAAGGAGAAGGAGTTACCTAGGGGTAAGAAGAAAGAGGTACCCAAAGGGCAGCAGGAGGTGCCTACAGAGAGGGACAAGGTTCCTAACAGGGAGGAGGAGGTGCCTAAGGGCCTGTTTACATGGAGGGAGGGTGCCCCAGCTAATAGGGCTACCTGGCTAACCGAGCTACCCTGGGAGGGCTAACTTCTTATACGCTTCTTTAGAAAATGCACTGAGGTGTTTACATGCTAGACAGGGTAGCCCGCCTACCTGGGAGACCCTGTCTACTTGCCCGGGGCACTCTGCTAGGCAGGATAACTTATTACCATGTACAGCTGTAAATGGTTTGTGCCAAGCTATCCCAGCTAGCCGAGGTGAGATAAGCTGCAAAACCATGGCAGTGCAAGGTGAATTTTTTCGTAGTTACCAGTGTTATCTGCCGAACAGAATGGCAGTCAATCTATAGAGATCAATGTACTAGATGAGTCTCATGCAGAGAACAGGCCCGTGCCCATGGCCGTGCCCATGCAGGAAGCTGAAATAAGATGAAAAAAGTTTCTTTGTTCGGCCATTTTGTTTGTTGTGGTTAGCGGCCGTTCAAAAGATAGCTCACGCAACCCATTCACTGTCCCGGTTAGGTGAGTTGCATGTAAAGGCAGCCTACGTGTCAACCCTTCTAGCCAGGTAGCCCGGTTAGCCGGGATACCCTCCCTCCATTTAAACAGGCCCTAAGGGGGAGGAGGTACCTGAAGGGGAGAAGGAGGTACCTAAGGGGGAGGAACAGGAGGTACCTAAGGGAGAGGTTTCTTAATGGGGAGGAGATACCTGAGGGGGAGGAAGAGAAGGTGGAGAAAATAATGCTATTAATAATTATTACAACTGAAGTCCCACCTGTCTCAACTAAATCTTGTGGAAGTGACTCAAACAATCCATATTTGGCAACTGGTAACTGTTGAGCCTGAGGGGCAGATAGTGTTTTATAAACAAATCAAGTTAATAAAAGTGTTTTTGCAAGCATAAGTGGCTTTTAGGCTTTACTATGGCCCAATTGACCCACAAACTAGAGCTTATCTGAAGAAACAGTGCTCCCCTTGAACAGGAAAAACACAATGGTCCATCAAGATTTCCTAAAAGGCCCATCGCCCTCTAGAAGTCTGGTGATGTATCCAACAATAATTTTACAAGTTGGAAAAAACTGGCAGAAGTTCATATGAGGCTTCCTTTTTGCCCTCTGATGCACAGTGTCGCACTAGGGCAGTTCCCTACCAAAAATCTTTTCAAAAGTATTGATCCATAACAGCAGGCATATGCAGAAAAATGTTTTCCTGTGCAGTAATCATAAGCATGAGAAAGCATAGTGAGATGTACAGCATTTCAATTCTGACCAACATTGTGCTTATGCTCATGTGTGGTATGTACAAAGAAGGTCTTACGAGACAAGATGTCAGCAGCCTGATGCTGACATTTATGGCTAAATCAGTGACCACCTAACATACTTTTCAAGTAGGATAATGAGGGTTGTAACAAAGAATTAAAGCCTGCTTTATTGGATTAGATGGCTGATTTTCTCATCTTT
The DNA here is from genome assembly GCA_019787425.1 of Platygyra sinensis. Taxonomy (NCBI): domain Eukaryota; kingdom Metazoa; phylum Cnidaria; class Anthozoa; order Scleractinia; family Merulinidae; genus Platygyra; species Platygyra sinensis. Next base: position 12,488 of record JAHPZR010010126.1, read on the forward strand.
TCTACAAAAAAACTCAGAGAGAAGTCCTGCCCAGTTGAGTGGCCTATCAAGATCATGAAGTAGAGGGTGATTTTGGCCAGCCATTGGCTATGTTTGACGACACTAAAAACATGTAACTTCTAATAACTTACTGCCAGACATCCAGCCTCTACAATGTCTCCTGGATGACACTGAATATTCTTTTGGTGCAGGGAACAGCATACATAGCTGGAAAGACATCTTCACTGCAAATAAAATCAAACATCGTAAAACAAACTAATTTCCATTTGCAACTTAAAGGTTGATTGTTGAAATTGTTGAAATTGATTGTTGAAATTGAGAAACTATAAGGATGTTCTGTTATGATTGCCACATCACTCCTCCAGCCAAGACCAATCACTGTTTTTTAATTAAAATTAAAAATAACTGTCCATAAATATTTCCTTAAGATGACTACTCAGTATTGCGTTGCGCATCCCTATTATGCACAATTTCGCATCATTATTGCGCACATGCACATGCACATACACAACACAAGAGATTTCTCGCAAGCTAAGCTTGACAGCAAAATAATGCTTGTTTTCTCTTAAACATCACACTGTCTTGGTGGTACTGGTGATCACCCTAATTTGCACAGCAACCCATAAGAAATCTTGCAATGTCTCCTGAACTTGTTATGTACCAGGAGGGGTTGATGTTTAAGCTTTGATTTGACTGTACATTAGAGGTACATTGGTTGATGACCCCTCGACTAATGCACATGTAAGCTTAAACTAATGTCATTTCAGAATGCTACTAAAATATCTGGACAAATCTGAAACAATGCCCCTAACCCTAAAGCTAAAACAATAACATCTGATACAATACAACAATAGCAGCAGAGCTGCTACTTTTCTGCCTACGATTTAAGACCTAAGTCCTAAGAGTTTCGGAGGGGTTCTTAGGTCTTAAATCTTAAGATTCAGAGGGGGTCTTATATGTCTCATGGCCAAAGTGTCTCACCCGACCCCGGGCCCCGACCACAGCACATCCTCAAATAGACCATTTTACAGTTTTCTGCTCAGCGATCTGGCCTTTGAATGACAGCAAGGCTGAAGGTGACCTTGTTTTGATACAGACCTCACTGCTTTTGTTGTGTAAATCAAGTTATGTTAATGCTTATTATGTGCATTTACACAACAAAAGCAGATAGGTCTGTATCAAAGCAAGGTCACCTTCAGCCTCGCTGCCGTTCACAGGCCAGGTCATTGACTAGACAACTGCAAAATGGTCTATTGGGCGAAAACATCCTTTGATTTGCCTTCAGATTTCATCGTGCATACTTTAAAATTCCATTTGTTTGCACAATGAAACACAAACAACTGCTTTGAAATGTTCACCGGTTTTCCCTGAAGATTACCTTCGACTCTCTGCGATAACACCGTGCGCCATTTTGTTGAGTTCTTCATGTTCTTCGCTTGGGTTTTCAACACGGTTAATAAAGATCCGGCGCTGCGGAACTGGTGATTCTGGACTAGAAAGCGCCATTAGAGACTTCTGACGGCTGAAATTGACGACTAAGCCTTCTACATTTTTAGAATTTCACGAGATTTCTTGTATTTTTATATCAACAATTTTCACCGGTGTTGCTCTGGTAAAAAAATTCCCGCATTTTTGGCTATCACCGCTGACGGTCTGCTGACTCAGCATGGGCAGCCTAGCCTGCAAGCAATCCGTCATCTCGCAAAGAACATGGGAACGAGGTTGTGAGGGCTAGTTCTTTTTCACGTTTCGTAAAAGTTTTTAAAAAATCACTTGTTACTGGAGACGGTGGTTGTTCGAAAATAATGACGTACTTTCTACGTCATAACGTCAAAAGACGTTGCTGTCTGTAAGGAAAGATATTTTTGGACGTGTTATAAATACCAGACCTGCAATAATCTCGGTCACTTCCAGAAATAAAATATTAGACCACAATACACAAATTTCAATGCTAAAAGAAATGGCACGTTTTTGTTTTAGCACAAGGTTCATCACTGATTTGGGGGTAGGGTGGTTTTTATTTCCGATTGAATGAAAAATTAAGACCAACTCTTCCCCCGTGTCAATAGAGAGTTTAAGCATGGCGTTTACGGCAGACGGCAAACGGCAAAGATCACCTATGATTTTCCATTCTTTTCCTGTAATCCTTAAATAAATCATATAAAAATAGAAAAGTGTCTCTTACTATTTACTGCAAATACAAATATTTTGATTATACTGTACAGAGAGCTGAAGACAGACGGCAAAAGTTTCATTTTTGCCGTCTGCCGTTTGCCGTAAACGTCATGCTTAACCTCTCTAATAATGGAAAAAACGGCGCAATGTTTTTCGGGAAAAAGTGACTTACCTACCTCCCCTCCCTCCCCCCCCCCCCCCCCACCCAATCTAAAAAGGGGCAAGTCACGAACCACACACCTCAAAAACTAATTTCTGTTGAGAACAAAAGAAGGGATGATCTTCTTATAACCTAAATACAGAATCAGTCAGGTCGAGTGACCCGAAACCACAATATCTGCACGGACCACCACGGTGTGACAAGAGTTTTTACATCCCTGGCTTATCTCACCGCTGGCTGGGAAATTGGCGTTTTCCGTTTCATCTTGCCGGGTGTCGGTGAAGAGAAAGCTATCACTTATTTTTCCAATCGGCCCACCTGAGAGAACTTATTTACCAGCTGTGTGGCGTAACACTCTTTTAGTTGGAGTGGGTATCTTTTTTTTGTTTTCATTGTGTTTTCCTACTCCGGGAAAGTTCAACAGTTGGGCTTATAAAGTTATGAATGTAAATTATATTTGGAGGTGTCTCCTTTCGGAAAACCACAAATGACCACTTCTGATTGATTTCTGTTAATTTGTAACAACGATGTTATCTAACACCTTTGTCATCACACCGTAAATCCACGTTTTTTTTAGGCCAGGGTCATATCTGTGGAGAAAACATTATATTAAATTTCACGACTTCATGCGTGCCGTGAGCTTAGCCGAATAACAGAGCGGAGGCATGAGTGGCGATTTAAATGCAAGTTCTAACGATGGAGCAACAGAAATGCCGCCTTTGTCTCGATCAATCGTTGGGATTCAATCCACAGCCTTACTGCTTCTTTTGGTGTCGTCTTTGATCTGCAATTCTTTGGTGGATATGTTCTCTTGAAAAAACCCGAGTTATTGTCGCAATCTTCCAGCAAGCTTCTTCTGAACTTGATTGCATCTAGTCTTCTCTTCTCGTTGATTGTTTTGCCGTTCGTTTTCGGGCTTCGGAGTGTCAAGGAGAGATGGATCTTTGGAGACCATTGGTGTCGAGGGAGCGGATTTCTCACCGCGCTTTTCTCCTCCACATCTCTGGGTATGGTGATGTTTTTGAGTTTTGATCGCTATCACTGCATAGTCAACCCGCTAAACTACGCTAACAGGATGTCTCCAACTCGTACGAACGTGTTCACCTTGTGTACTTGGCTTCTATGTCTGTTCTTAGCTTCGCTTCCACTCTTCGGCTGGGGAAAATATGGTATCAATCCGCGAAGGTATCGTGTACCGTTGTTTGGAGCGACCCCATGAGCCAGGTTACACGAAACTTTATTCAAGTCTAACACTTTTTATACCTTTACTGGTCATGTTATACGCGTATTATCATATTGTTAAAGCAGCAAGACGGCAAGCACGAGTCGGACAATTAGCCGTATTGCCCGCGTCGATCATGGGTCCGCGGACAAACCGTAGCTCTATTGCGTCGAACTCAAGCGCATTCAGCGGTTCTAAGGCTTTACGCACAACATTTCTCGTTCTGGGTACCGTCATATTCTGTTGGCTACCTTACGTTATAGCGATTATTCTAGAATCGGAAAAAGTACATGTACGATATGAACTGCAGACTGCGTTTGTTATGGTTGCTTATTCAAGCAATCTCTTTTATCCTGTTATTTATGGATTTCACATAAAAGCGATCAGAAGGAACATCAAACGGCTTCTTGCCTCGTTGTTTTGCGGGAATCAAAACAGGGTTCGTCCCGCGAGCGACACTGGCTTTGTAATTCCACCTCAAGTGTGTACCAGAAATAGATCGGCTTCTCAGGGCTCTGTGAATTCTTTCGACATGGCCTGGTCACCTCGAAGAGAAAGCGAGAGCATGTGGAGTCTCCCAGCGATCAAAGAAGAGATCGAGAATGTGGCGAACGTAACGAAATCGACTGACCTAACTACAGATGAAGAAGTCTGTAACCTTCCAGGCAGCTGTGTATAAAAGAGAACTATCAGGCAGTTGAACATTACGTAATGACATATTATGCCAGCGTTGTCTCCGCTAAATTTCATGCCCAAAAGTATCATTTGCAGTAATCTCTCTCAAGTTTTCTCGTGCAGCTAAAATTATTTTCACATAACCTTTACAGAAAGATGGCGAAAAAAAGTAAGGAAGGAAAATAAAAATGGAATTAGTGGTATTTATTGTCTTCTGTAGTACTTTTAACAGCTGCATACCGGAAGTCGTCTGGGTGGCCTTTTCCCGCCAATAGGGCGCCTGCGGAATGTTTTGATTGGAACCATTTCTCATGACGTCAAGATCTGGGGTTTGTCAGATAGACCACCCAATGTAATGTGAAATTGTTGCTAAAATAGATAGGAAGGGGCAAATTACGGGGCGCTCACTTATTTTTGGTACAAATATATATAAAACGAAAGGCGTATCTTTCTTTTGAAGGAAATGTGTCTTGAAGAAGATGAAAGACGGACGGATAATCTCGGCGCTCTCAGTTAGCGCTGTAATTGAAATAAAACGAGATGGGCTTAGGTAGAAGGGGTCGCTTTTTGATACACGCCACGTTGATTGATGGAATCGCGGCGCTTGTAACAAAACCACTTTGGAATGGAACGCTCAGAGATACGGAGGCTCTCAATCGAATCTCTGTGGTAACCAGCAGGTCCTCCAGTTGTTGCTGAGCGAGGATTTTTTTCCTTTAAATCTTCCTTTAAGTAGGAACGACATTTCTATTTTCTTTACGATTACCGGAAATTCTTTTGTGCAGTATGTCAACTCGTTGACTCGGTTCCAGCTACCGTTATTTGGAGTAAATATTTCCGTTCGAAAGTCGAATGGCCTCAGTCCATAACCCGGAACTGACCCGGGAGGGGTGGGGATATTCCCTCGCAGGATTGCTGCAAACGAAGAGAAGGGGAGCTGGGATGGCGCAGTGAAGAGATTGCCAACACTCGCCTCGTAACAGAATGGCACGGATTCGATTTCGAGGGCCCAGTGTCATAGGCCGAGTTTGTTATGGGTTCTTGCTTTTACTCCGAGGGTTTTCTTTGGTTTCTCCGGTTTTACTCCCCTCCACAAAAAAAAAAAATATTCCGAATTCCAATTGTAATTCGACCTGGATAGCCCGAGGACCCGGACGAAAACCAACTATGTGGCTTCCTTTCTAAAATATTGCAATTATTTATCATTTGGGTCTCAGATAGGGGCGTTTTCATTAAAGAACCCAAGGCCAGAAATAGTGATAAATTTTTGTGAACCTTTAAGTTTCTGCTTTTAATAAGTACACGTGTGCATCGGCTATGAAGGAAGCTGGTTCAGTTCTTCTTACGTGACAGAGGGCTACCGCGATCACAAACAGTAAACAAAACACTTCAAATGAGATGCGCATCTACAGGCAGCTTAAAAACACAATGATGCAAAGGATCGCAAACGAAAACGCTGCCGGTTTGCTTAGAATCTGTAAAAGATCTGATCAGCCAAATTAGAAAGGCTAGAAACGTAACAATAATGCATGGCTGATTTCTGCGTTTAACGGGACTGGATAGAGTCCAAACTGAAAACCAAGAATAGCAACCATGGACAGCTGTTTCGACCTTTTGGGTCCCGTCAGCACGGTGTAGAAAGTAATGAAGTAATCGGTTGGTTAGCCCACTGAATGCAGATGGTGATGAACCCAAATGAAACTCAAATCCAAATTTTTGACAAAGAACAAACAAAGGATACCAGGAAAATCCAGAATTAATGCTCAAGACGGACTCTCTTTTTAGAGGGGGTTGGGGGATGGGTAGGCTCGATTTCCAGCCGCTGTTCGGGAAATGAGCCCGCGCTTCTCCCCGAGACCAGACACGAGAGATCGGCGCGGCGGAAATCGAGCCTAGGGGGTGGGGTGAGGTGGGTAAATTTAAAAAAAGTATAAAATACTGCACAGCAAGTCAATATGAAAAAAACTGAACTTAGAAAGGCTGACCGTACGGTTGAGGTTGTCCGTTGGCCCTTTCTAGACTTAAAATTTTTGTTCTGTTCGTTTACAGCAAAAACGCTGAAAAGAATCATGCAAGGAAAGCCAAGGGGGCAAAGTAGATCAAGCGCGTTCTACTCACATGCATTATTATGGTTTTTGGGCAACCTCGTTCCCAGGACCTTTTCCCTGGCTTGGGGGCGGGAAAAGGTCCTGGGAACGAAGTTGGTTTTTGGTGTTAAAACAATTCTTGCACAATTAGCTATTGCCAAGAGAAATGTCCCTGATCCTGCTCTTGCAGAGGCGAATCCAGGGGAGGGGTTGAGGGGCTTGCAACCCCCCCTTTGAGAATTTTTTTTTTGTTATTTTGCTTGATTCTTCGTAAATTAATAATAGAATGAAATTGTTTTTTGGGGGCGGGGGGAGGGGTATGGCTCTGGACCCCTTCAAGATATCGCGCCAGAGGCAGGGGCCGCCACTCGCCTTCCACACCATTGGTGTTCAAGGTTACTTCGGTAGTGAACAACCCACCCTTTCAGAAATTCCTGGATCCGCCCCTGTATTGCCCATCAAAAAAAAAATCATGTATAACCTGAATGAGAGAAAATATCATGCCCCCTGAAAATTGCTCAACCACTCTTCCTACTCCCCCACACCCCTCTGTCAAACAATAATAGTCCGGCCGTTAGCACGGAAATGAGCCTGCTTAGGCAGCTTCCTGTGAATTTAGGCCCCTGACCACTACGACTGAACTGAACTGGACATACAAATTAAATAAACGTCTTTTTTTAACAAGAAATTTTTCGAGGGCCAACACAGGCTTTTAATCCCGCATCGTGCCATTATTTCGTTTAGTCCTGTGTTAACGTCCAAGAGATTATATCATAGTTTCCTAATTCGTGTTCTTCTTCCATACAGAATATTTACCTTCCTTTTTTTTAAAAAAAAAATACTTTTTTTATAAGATTGTTCTCGAACTTCAAAGGAGATGTTAAAATTAACTGCTCTGTGTTGAGATTATCAAAAGAATATATTTTTTACTTTGATAATATAATTACAATACAATAAAAAGGTTTTTAACTAAACGCATTTTCTCAAAACGACCGAACTGAGCCAAAAAAAAAAACATTAAAGACAGCCGTATGTTCGATGTTCGGCAAAATAGCATTTCTGCAAGAAATTATATGTACGTGCAACAGATTATCAAGATAAGAGAGTGAAACCCCCATATAGGGGTAAAACCCAAGCTAATCCCTCTAACCCTTTGACACCCAAGGAGTCATATATGGCCACTTACACCCGCTTTCAGTCTTACGTCCATGGGTGACATCTTTCAACCTGCTATGTAACGTGGACTCCTTCACGAACGAACTCGATTCTTGGTCCTAAAAGATGGATTTATTTGACATCAAACTAAGGTTAGGATTCAATTTGTTAAATAGAAACACGATTTCTAATCCTCGTTGGTAATCTCGCTTCCGAGTAGTTGTTGCGTGATTTGTAGGGCTAATATGCAAATTTAGAACTTTCCAATCTGATGCGGTCAATTAATTTATGCAGAGAAGGTGTGACGTCACATTTTCATCACGTGGATCCAATCCTGCCTTCTGATTGGTCGAGAGCGTTTTTAATGAGATGCTAATGATATGCACTGTGCTCTGATTGGCTGGGCGTTATATGAGCACTCTTTACTTCCAGTTCGGCGTGTTGTGTAACGTCTGGAAAATGAGCTGGAAATGAGCTGTCGCTCCTCACGCTGTCGTGTTGCCGTTCCTCCTTTCACTTGCTTTACCACAGACACTCGCATGTCATGGACGTGGTTGTGTTCAGGGAGATTGAGATGTTCGGCCACGGGGAACCCACCACCCTGGTAGCGGGGGTTCTGTTTGAAACCCTCCACTGAACCGCAGGGGTTCCCCGAAACAGTCCGAAAGCCTTCGACCGGTTTCGCCAATGTACAGCTCATTTTCCAGCTGGGTACACTAGCCCCCGGGGGCTTGAACATTGACTTTAAGTTTCTTTAATTCGTCTTCAAAACAGAGCCAACGTGCGCGCGCGCTATTTGTCAAGTGCATCAACGCCATAGCACGCGGGTGCGTCAACAGTGCTCGTAAACTTTAACGTTTTGTTTTTATCAACGGCATCTTTTGCGACTGACGAAGGGGTTATACCCGAAACGTCTCGTTCCCTTTAATATGGAACATGAAGCACTTTTTTAAAACACCTTTCTTCATACAGTAGATTTATACAGTATACTAAAAAAGATAATAAGTCCAACAAAGAAAGAAAAGCAAAAGACACCAATTGCGCAAAAGAAAAAACAAAGACCTTCTGCTATAAAACTGAAAAAAAAATATTCTAGCGGCTACAGGAATCCATTGTAGAAGTGGACGTATACAAAAACATAGACCGGGGTCCATGGGCCACCCCTAATTTTCAACAGGAAATCGCCCCTGTTAATATGAAAATTTACCGGAGGTCAAGGGTATGAACAAAAACACAGACTCGTATTTATTGCTTACGTCCTTGAGGGTTTGTCTCGTAACAGCGGGTTAGCGGGTTAGCGGTTTTACGCGGGGTAGTACAACAAAGTCTTGCGACTGTACATAGCTTGCAATACAGGCGTACTTTGTGGGTACGAGCAATAAATACTCATCTGATCTTTGGATCATTTCAAAGCAGCTGCCATCTTGGATGAGGGAGCGCGAAGGGGCTGGAGCGAGTTATGCTATATATCCGGCAACCTACCCCCTCCAAGGTCACGCTTCGTTCAAAACGAAAGCTGAATACATTCTTGGTCTCCCATTAATGCATCAATCAATTCCAGCGGTGCCCATCTCCCCCGGGCAACCGCGGGGCATTTGCTCACGTTGTCAGTCCCGGGGATGGGGCATTAGCAAATTTTATTGCGGCCCGGGGGCTGGGTATTAGCATACCGCGGGGCGACCCCCGGGCATTTGACACACGTGTTTTCGAAAGATGGATGAAGGAAGGACGAGGCCTTTGTCAAAGACTGGCTTGTCCGTCAGGGAGTAGAAAAACCTGACGATGTTTTTAAAGGTATGTTTTCTCAATTTTAGATATTTCATTACTTGTAAATAAATATAAGCGACAAGGTGAACTATATTTTGTTTATCACTGTTAAAGCAATCACTAACGTGAACACTGCGTGAACGACTATTTCGCATCTCACATTCAAAATTAGCCTAACAATTTTTAAACACTGAAGGTTTGCGAATTCAAATGATGCGATCTTCAACACAGATCTTGCGAGCAACATGCGATGCATCATCATGTGTCTTCATTCTTTGCAGCGACAAGGTGAAAAACAAAAATATAAAAAAGTATAAAAATTTTGTTAAAAACAAAATATAAAGAAATAAATATAATCAGACTAAACTAGCACGTACTGTTGTTTTTTGAAGTCTTTAATAACATTGCATTAAAATACTGAAAAGCTGACCGTTTTATTCACTGGTTGATAAGTGTTGGATGGCAACGATCCCGGGGACGGGGCATTTGCCCTCTTTCTTCGTCCCCACCCCGGGGCATTTAGACTGCTTATTTGTCCCCACCCCAGGTAATTTGCTCAATTTTTTTTAAAAAATGCTTATGCCCGGGGGTTAGCCCGGGGGGGGGGGGGGGGGTGGGCACTGCTGGAATTGACTGATGCATAAATTCACAAGCTGAAATGAAAATGTTGGGGGTAGAAATGCTCTAGATCTGTATCTCAAACCGAGTTTGTGGTCTTTCCATTTACGGGGTGCGATCCCAAAGCAACCCGCTGTTACGAGACAAACCCTCA
>JAHPZR010010126.1:30000-32500 GCA_019787425.1 Platygyra sinensis
CTACTCAGTTTGAAGTATTCAAATTTCAATTCAAGTCTGATCGATTGAAAATTTTCAGTCGTGCCAAATGCCTAATATTGCTAAAACAAATTGTGAATTCTTGAAAGCATTTCCGAAGATAGAATATTAAGAATATTTGCGTGGGTTGACCACGCGATAAAATTCACAATGCTTTATCGATAGAAGTAACTATTTCGCTTCTATCAGTCCTTAATTATTCTTTTATTCCATGCAGATTTTTTTATAAAAATGCGCATTATCCTCATCTATGAGATATTAAAAAAGTTTCCCAGACATCTTTACAATATGTTAACTTCAGTTCTTATAATCGTTTGACTTTAATAAGCTAAAATTAAAATGTGGTTGTTTCCAACAGCGTTTTCCTTGGTATTTATTACGAGATATAGAAATTACGATATTTTTATCACCGCGTCAGACAGAACTTGGATATTAAGAATTTAATTGCAAAGCTCAAACTGCGATTTTTCCAGAATATGTCTGTCGCAACATGATAAAACAATTCATTTAACGCCGCGGCACACCGCCAAAGCTTTCGGAGAGGATATCATTCTAACGTAATCCTGTCTCCAGGCATCATTAAAGAGTCGAAGAGCTCTTAATTCAAAATTCATAATATGCATGCTCTCGAATTTTGCTTCTGATTGGCTAAAACGCCTCAAGGTTAAACAAAGGTTGGCGCCACGAAATACGGACTTATTATTGAACATTTGTATATCACGTGAGAACTGGGAGCAGACAAGTTGTAAAGAACTCTTTAAGTCTTCCAGCTTCGTCTCTGCTCGACAAGAAGGCTTCCTACATCGAACACACATTAAAATTTTAACTTATTTATCGTTTCTTCCATAAACGAAAGTTTTCAGTTTCGCATCAGTTAACTGTGTTTCTACGAAGGTTTCACGGTCGCGGACGTCATCTTGGTAGTAGGGCAAACCCGGCAAAATTTACAGTAAATGTATGGGAAAAATCGTGATTTTGATGCTCGATAACTCGAGGAAGTTTGACATTCTACAGTTTCTATGAATTAAAAACTAAAAATGCTAGCTAAAAGAGGTAATCGATCAAATTTGAGAATTGTACTATTATAAAGAAGGCCGCATATTTAAATTCTTATTTCTCATATATTTGTCTGTAAAATGGAGCCGCCGTTCGCGGGAAAATTTAGAAGCGTTTGTATGAAAAACTAAAACGACGATTTCTCGCTTCTCAGCGAACCGATGCTCTTCAGATTTAATCGGTACACTTTTTTAGCTTATATCTTTAGTTTGCAATTCACCGAAATTTCAGAATATCAACCTTCCTCGAGTTATCGAGCATCAAAATCACGATTTTTCCCATACATTCACTGTAAATTTTGCCGCGTTTGCCCCACTACCAAGATGACGTCCGCGACCGTGATACCTTCTTATGCTTTATACAATATCTTTGTTTCCGATGATGTCCGCAATTAGTTTTATGAAGAATTACCATCTTGCATCTTGCCTCGAATCGCGGGCCTGTTAAGAGAGGCTTAATTTTAGTATGAATAGAGATTGAGATTGCTAGGCAAAAGAAGTTGTCTGGACTACCGTCGTCAATCTTCTTTTGCTGTAGCAATACGTGCAATTGCAGACAAAACATTTTTCTGTTCTGAGAGTTGTTTTGGAAACCGTTATGTATGAACGTGGAGCGACACTTGAAATGTTTCTTATTGAAACAGGAGCAGGTTATTTTTATAAAAGAACCACACTTAAAACAAGCAAAATGAAGTTAACATATTGTAAAGATGTCTGGGAAACTTTTTTAATATCTCATAGATGAGGATAATGCGCATTTTTATAAAAAAATCTGCATGGAATAAAAGAATAATTAAGGACTGATAGAAGCGAAATAGTTACTTCTATCGATAAAGCATTGTGAATTTTATCGCGTGGTCAACCCACGCAAATATTCTTAATATTCTATCTTCGGAAATGCTTTCAAGAATTCACAATTTGTTTTAGCAATATTAGGCATTTGGCACGACTGAAAATTTTCAATCGATCAGACTTGAATTGAAATTTGAATACTTCAAACTGAGTAGAAGAGAGTTTTCTTTATTTATAATTAGTGCACAGGTGAGGACTGGATTTTTTCAGCATTAACCAGATAAATCACTTGTTATTCTTTTCGTGGAAGACCATCTTGTGGTATTTTCGATGTGTTTTCGAATCGGTTCGCCCTTCAGATAAGCGTTAAAATTTTTCGCGAAGGCCATAACTGGTAAGGAAAACGCTAACACGCCAAACACCGCGCAGACACCGCCAACAACTTTTCCAAACCCGGTTATCGGGTAAAAGTCTCCGTAGCCAACTGTACTTACAGTTGTTAAACTCCACCAGAATGCGTCGGGAATGCTGGAAAAGTGACTTCCGTCCATTCCTAGATCTGTGTAAAACACCGCACTCGACGACAGAATAACTATCATAAACATAAACAGCATCATCATTTCTAGTTCGCTTAG
>JAHPZR010010126.1:37500-52024 GCA_019787425.1 Platygyra sinensis
AGAAGGGACGTAAGACTCGAGCGAAAGAAAGTTTTCCATGCTCCATCTATCCAATTTTCCACGTAATACGGGACACTGGAACTCCTGATTATAAACAAGGAGAAAATTAATTGAGTGATATTCTTTTCCTAAGTGTAACATCCTTTCTTCGGCTCGATAAGCGCAGTTTGTATTTATACATTTTTCAGACGGGGAAATCGAGTAAGCGAGCGAGCAAACGAGCACCCCTGGGATCGGTATCCAGTCGTTTCGTACCCATGGACGTTTCGTACCCAGGCTAAGACATTTCGTACCCACTTTCGGTCGGTTCGTACTAAACCCTCTGGTCGATTCGTACCCAAGAAATTATGACAAAGTTTTTGGAGTATTTGAGTGAGAAACTTGTTAAAACGATTAAGAGGCAGCGCTCGCATGCGCAAGGTATACAGCTGTTTCGGGAAAGGTTGTCCAAAAGAAGGGAAAGAGTGTTCGCCACGATGCCGAAAGGTAGTATGGGAGATATTCAATAAAACAAATTCAACTTGTAGTGAACCCCCAGAGTCGAAGATGCCACGATCGTCCAGTGAAGACCTACGGTAGCGAGCTATTTGGATAAAAGAGTTCTCAGGATTTAGCGTAGATGAAGTGGCATTACGCTCAGGCTTATGCATGTTGAAGCGGTCTCTCGCTATCACACTACCAAAACACGTCCAAAATCAAAGGCTTCATTAGCGATGGCTCTGCACGTGCACCACGATTTTTGGTACATTTCTCCGACTTTCTCTGCAAAGCATGACATAAAATAAGTAAGATTAAAGTCTTCAGAATCATGCTTTCTCTGTGAATCCTAACTCTTTGTTACTAATTCATGGTCTGAATCATTTGACTGAATTTTGAAACAAACTTATATCTCAATGTCAGTAACAAAGCGAGAGCATGTATTCCTAGCTGACGTTTTCGATAGCACTGCCGTCATGTTTTCGTTGACTCAGACTGACAGCTTACCATAATGCCCTTCGGCATTGTCGCGTGCGCTTTATGCTTCTTTCGGACAACCTTTCTCGAAACAGCTGTATGTGTGATCCCGTCACTGATCCCATCCTCTGAGAACTTGAGGCAGCTACTCGGGGCGATGTGGTATTTCGGGCGAAAGTTTATTTTAAGAGAGTTGCATCTAAATATCGCGTCGCCCGATAATATAGCATCGTTCCAACTAGCTGCCCCTGGCTCTCCGAGGATGCACCGATCCTTGACGGTCACGGGTTTTACCAATGCCCATTACGCATACCTGAAAAGACTTGCTCAACCTGCCAACAAACTGACCAATGTTGAATAAATTTTCACAGCTAAAATTCCCCAAACTCTCCGCCGTTACGCCCGGAAGAAAGGATATGAGACGAATAAAACACCATTCATCTTTTTTTGTAAGCTTTCTGCTTTCGTCTTCCAGAATTGAGGACTCTTCTTTAGGAGAATCATTACATAAAGGAACTCGAATAAGCCTTTTGCCCTCTGAGCCTCCATCCATCGGGAACAATATTGGGCAAGGGAAATTTCTCTCTCTCAAAAATGTCATTGCTTCGTTTTCAGCGTCAACAAAATCTCCATGTACGCTGTCAGCTGAGTTTAATATCTTGAGGACGTATTCCCCTTGTTCCGCGATTTCTTGAGGTGTGCATAACTTGCTTCTCCGTCCTCGAACATAGAAGTTTCTGTCGCTGTAGCTGCTTAATTCCTTAATCTCGCTTATTGCTTCAAAGTGGCAAAACGCCTTCGCTAACTTCGCTGCGAAGTCAATGTTGACACAAGGTCTGTGAACTGAAGAACTCATGTCTAATGATATGTACTCGAGGCAAGCAAATACGTAAAATAAATGTTCATCGAAACAATGATCCCCACGATTAGATTCATTATGCAATTGGCATCTTTATTTGAATAACATTACTTCTACAGGATGTATACAAAACATGGACTGGGGTCCATGGACCACCCCATGGATCACCCCTAATTTTCAACAGGAAATCGCCCCAGTTAATATGAAAATTTACCGGAGGTCAGGGTATGAACAAAAACACAGACTCGTATTTATTGCTTACGTCCTTGAGGGTTTGTCTCGTAACAGCGGGTTGCTTTGGGATCGCACCCCGTAAATGGAAAGACCACAAACTCGGTTTGAGATACAGATCTAGAGCATTTCTACCCCCAACATTTTCATTTCAGCTTGTGAATTTATGCATCAGTCAATTCCAGCAGTGCCCACCCCCCCCCCCCCCCCCGGGCTAACCCCCGGGCATAAGCATTTTTTAAAAAAAATTGAGCAAATTACCTGGGGTGGGGACAAATAAGCAGTCTAAATGCCCCGGGGTGGGGACGAAGAAAGAGGGCAAATGCCCCGTCCCCGGGATCGTTGCCATCCAACACTTATCAACCAGTGAATAAAACGGTCAGCTTTTCAGTATTTTAATGCAATGTTATTAAAGACTTCAAAAAACAACAGTACGTGCTAGTTTAGTCTGATTATATTTATTTCTTTATATTTTGTTTTTAACAAAATTTTTATACTTTTTTATATTTTTGTTTTTCACCTTGTCGCTGCAAAGAATGAAGACACATGATGATGCATCGCATGTTGCTCGCAAGATCTGTGTTGAAGATCGCATCATTTGAATTCGCAAACCTTCAGTGTTTAAAAATTGTTAGGCTAATTTTGAATGTGAGATGCGAAATAGTCGTTCACGCAGTGTTCACGTTAGTGATTGCTTTAACAGTGATAAACAAAATATAGTTCACCTTGTCGCTTATATTTATTTACAAGTAATGAAATATCTAAAATTGAGAAAACATACCTTTAAAAACATCGTCAGGTTTTTCTACTCCCTGACGGACAAGCCAGTCTTTGACAAAGGCCTCGTCCTTCCTTCATCCATCTTTCGAAAACACGTGTGTCAAATGCCCGGGGGTCGCCCCGCGGTATGCTAATACCCAGCCCCCGGGCCGCAATAAAATTTGCTAATGCCCCATCCCCGGGACTGACAACGTGAGCAAATGCCCCGCGGTTGCCCGGGGGAGATGGGCACCGCTGGAATTGATTGATGCATTAATGGGAGACCAAGAATGTATTCAGCTTTCGTTTTGAACGAAGCGTGACCTTGGAGGGGGTAGGTTGCCGGATATATAGCATAACTCGCTCCAGCCCCTTCGCGCTCCCTCATCCAAGATGGCAGCTGCTTTGAAATGATCCAAAGATCAGATGAGTATTTATTGCTCGTACCCACAAAGTACGCCTGTATTGCAAGCTATGTACAGTCGCAAGACTTTGTTGTACTACCCCGCGTAAAACCGCTAACCCGCTAACCCGCTGTTACGAGACAAACCCTCAAGGACGTAAGCAATAAATACGAGTCTGTGTTTTTGTTCATACCCTTGACCTCCGGTAAATTTTCATATTAACAGGGGCGATTTCCTGTTGAAAATTAGGGGTGGCCCATGGACCCCGGTCTATGTTTTTGTATACGTCCACTTCTACAATGGATTCCTGTAGCCGCTAGAATATTTTTTTTTCAGTTTTATAGCAGAAGGTCTTTGTTTTTTCTTTTGCGCAATTGGTGTCTTTTGCTTTTCTTTCTTTGTTGGACTTATTATCTTTTTTAGTATACTGTATAAATCTACTGTATGAAGAAAGGTGTTTTAAAAAAGTGCTTCATGTTCCATATTAAAGGGAACGAGACGTTTCGGGTATAACCCCTTCGTCAGTCGCAAAAGATGCCGTTGATAAAAACAAAACGTTTAAAGTTTACGAGCACTGTTGACGCACCCGCGTGCTATGGCGTTGATGCACTTGACAAATAGCGCGCGCGCACGTTGGCTCTGTTTTGAAGACGAATTAAAGAAACTTAAAGTCAATGTTCAAGCCCCCGGGGGCTAGTGTACCCAGCTGGAAAATGAGCTGTACATTGGCGAAACCGGTCGAAGGCTTTCGGACTGTTTCGGGGAACCCCTGCGGTTCAGTGGAGGGTTTCAAACAGAACCCCCGCTACCAGGGTGGTGGGTTCCCCGTGGCCGAACATTCAATCTCCCTGAACACAACCACGTCCATGACATGCGAGTGTCTGTGGTAAAGCAAGTGAAAGGAGGAACGGCAACACGACAGCGTGAGGAGCGACAGCTCATTTCCAGCTCATTTTCCAGACGTTACACAACACGCCGAACTGGAAGTAAAGAGTGCTCATATAACGCCCAGCCAATCAGAGCACAGTGCATATCATTAGCATCTCATTAAAAACGCTCTCGACCAATCAGAAGGCAGGATTGGATCCACGTGATGAAAATGTGACGTCACACCTTCTCTGCATAAATTAATTGACCCCATCAGATTGGAAAGTTCTAAATTTGCATATTAGCCCTACAAATCACGCAACAACTACTCGGAAGCGAGATTACCAACGAGGATTAGAAATCGTGTTTCTATTTAACAAATTGAATCCTAACCTTAGTTTGATGTCAAATAAATCCATCTTTTAGGACCAAGAATCGAGTTCGTTCGTGAAGGAGTCCACGTTACATAGCAGGTTGAAAGATGTCACCATGGACGTAAGACTGAAAGCGGGTGTAAGTGGCCATATATGACTCCTTGGGTGTCAAAGGGTTAAGAGGGATTAGCTTGGGTTTTACCCCTATATGGGGGTTTCACTCTCTTATCTTGATAATCTGTTGCACGTACATATAATTTCTTGCAGAAATGCTATTTTGCCGAACATCGAACATACGGCTGTCTTTAATGTTTTTTTTTTTTGGCTCAGTTCGGTCGTTTTGAGAAAATGCGTTTAGTTAAAAACCTTTTTATTGTATTGTAATTATATTATCAAAGTAAAAAATATATTCTTTTGATAATCTCAACACAGAGCAGTTAATTTTAACATCTCCTTTGAAGTTCGAGAACAATCTTATAAAAAAAGTATTTTTTTTTTAAAAAAAAGGAAGGTAAATATTCTGTATGGAAGAAGAACACGAATTAGGAAACTATGATATAATCTCTTGGACGTTAACACAGGACTAAACGAAATAATGGCACGATGCGGGATTAAAAGCCTGTGTTGGCCCTCGAAAAATTTCTTGTTAAAAAAAGACGTTTATTTAATTTGTATGTCCAGTTCAGTTCAGTCGTAGTGGTCAGGGGCCTAAATTCACAGGAAGCTGCCTAAGCAGGCTCATTTCCGTGCTAACGGCCGGACTATTATTGTTTGACAGAGGGGTGTGGGGGAGTAGGAAGAGTGGTTGAGCAATTTTCAGGGGGCATGATATTTTCTCTCATTCAGGTTATACATGATTTTTTTTTTGATGGGCAATACAGGGGCGGATCCAGGAATTTCTGAAAGGGTGGGTTGTTCACTACCGAAGTAACCTTGAACACCAATGGTGTGGAAGGCGAGTGGCGGCCCCTGCCTCTGGCGCGATATCTTGAAGGGGTCCAGAGCCATACCCCTCCCCCCGCCCCCAAAAAACAATTTCATTCTATTATTAATTTACGAAGAATCAAGCAAAATAACAAAAAAAAAATTCTCAAAGGGGGGGTTGCAAGCCCCTCAACCCCTCCCCTGGATTCGCCTCTGCAAGAGCAGGATCAGGGACATTTTCTCTTGGCAATAGCTAATTGTGCAAGAATTGTTTTAACACCAAAAACCAACTTCGTTCCCAGGACCTTTTCCCGCCCCCAAGCCAGGGAAAAGGTCCTGGGAACGAGGTTGCCCAAAAACCATAATAATGCATGTGAGTAGAACGCGCTTGATCTACTTTGCCCCTTGGCTTTCCTTGCATGATTCTTTTCAGCGTTTTTGCTGTAAACGAACAGAACAAAAATTTTAAGTCTAGAAAGGGCCAACGGACAACCTCAACCGTACGGTCAGCCTTTCTAAGTTCAGTTTTTTTCATATTGACTTGCTGTGCAGTATTTTATACTTTTTTTAAATTTACCCACCTCACCCCACCCACTAGGCTCGATTTCCGCCGCGCCGATCTCTCGTGTCTGGTCTCGGGGAGAAGCGCGGGCTCATTTCCCGAACAGCGGCTGGAAATCGAGCCTACCCATCCCCCAACCCCCTCTAAAAAGAGAGTCCGTCTTGAGCATTAATTCTGGATTTTTCCTGGTATCCTTTGTTTGTTCTTTGTCAAAAATTTGGATTTGAGTTTCATTTGGGTTCATCACCATCTGCATTCAGTGGGCTAACCAACCGATTACTTCATTACTTTCTACACCGTGCTGACGGGACCCAAAAAGGTCGAAACAGCTGTCCATGGTTGCTATTCTTGGTTTTCAGTTTGGACTCTATCCAGTCCCGTTAAACGCAGAAATCAGCCATGCATTATTGTTACGTTTCTAGCCTTTCTAATTTGGCTGATCAGATCTTTTACAGATTCTAAGCAAACCGGCAGCGTTTTCGTTTGCGATCCTTTGCATCATTGTGTTTTTAAGCTGCCTGTAGATGCGCATCTCATTTGAAGTGTTTTGTTTACTGTTTGTGATCGCGTGTAGCCCTCTGTCACGTAAGAAGAACTGAACCAGCTTCCTTCATAGCCGATGCACACGTGTACTTATTAAAAGCAGAAACTTAAAGGTTCACAAAAATTTATCACTATTTCTGGCCTTGGGTTCTTTAATGAAAACGCCCCTATCTGAGACCCAAATGATAAATAATTGCAATATTTTAGAAAGGAAGCCACATAGTTGGTTTTCGTCCGGGTCCTCGGGCTATCCAGGTCGAATTACAATTGGAATTCGGAATATTTTTTTTTTTTGTGGAGGGGAGTAAAACCGGAGAAACCAAAGAAAACCCTCGGAGTAAAAGCAAGAACCCATAACAAACTCGGCCTATGACACTGGGCCCTCGAAATCGAATCCGTGCCATTCTGTTACGAGGCGAGTGTGGCAATCTCTTCACTGCGCCATCCCAGCTCCCCTTCTCTTCGTTTGCAGCAATCCTGCGAGGGAATATCCCCACCCCTCCCGGGTCAGTTCCGGGTTATGGACTGAGGCCATTCGACTTTCGAACGGAAATATTTACTCCAAATAACGGTAGCTGGAACCGAGTCAACGAGTTGACATACTGCACAAAAGAATTTCCGGTAATCGTAAAGAAAATAGAAATGTCGTTCCTACTTAAAGGAAGATTTAAAGGAAAAAAATCCTCGCTCAGCAACAACTGGAGGACCTGCTGGTTACCACAGAGATTCGATTGAGAGCCTCCGTATCTCTGAGCGTTCCATTCCAAAGTGGTTTTGTTACAAGCGCCGCGATTCCATCAATCAACGTGGCGTGTATCAAAAAGCGACCCCTTCTACCTAAGCCCATCTCGTTTTATTTCAATTACAGCGCTAACTGAGAGCGCCGAGATTATCCGTCCGTCTTTCATCTTCTTCAAGACACATTTCCTTCAAAAGAAAGATACGCCTTTCGTTTTATATATATTTGTACCAAAAATAAGTGAGCGCCCCGTAATTTGCCCCTTCCTATCTATTTTAGCAACAATTTCACATTACATTGGGTGGTCTATCTGACAAACCCCAGATCTTGACGTCATGAGAAATGGTTCCAATCAAAACATTCCGCAGGCGCCCTATTGGCGGGAAAAGGCCACCCAGACGACTTCCGGTATGCAGCTGTTAAAAGTACTACAGAAGACAATAAATACCACTAATTCCATTTTTATTTTCCTTCCTTACTTTTTTTCGCCATCTTTCTGTAAAGGTTATGTGAAAATAATTTTAGCTGCACGAGAAAACTTGAGAGAGATTACTGCAAATGATACTTTTGGGCATGAAATTTAGCGGAGACAACGCTGGCATAATATGTCATTACGTAATGTTCAACTGCCTGATAGTTCTCTTTTATACACAGCTGCCTGGAAGGTTACAGACTTCTTCATCTGTAGTTAGGTCAGTCGATTTCGTTACGTTCGCCACATTCTCGATCTCTTCTTTGATCGCTGGGAGACTCCACATGCTCTCGCTTTCTCTTCGAGGTGACCAGGCCATGTCGAAAGAATTCACAGAGCCCTGAGAAGCCGATCTATTTCTGGTACACACTTGAGGTGGAATTACAAAGCCAGTGTCGCTCGCGGGACGAACCCTGTTTTGATTCCCGCAAAACAACGAGGCAAGAAGCCGTTTGATGTTCCTTCTGATCGCTTTTATGTGAAATCCATAAATAACAGGATAAAAGAGATTGCTTGAATAAGCAACCATAACAAACGCAGTCTGCAGTTCATATCGTACATGTACTTTTTCCGATTCTAGAATAATCGCTATAACGTAAGGTAGCCAACAGAATATGACGGTACCCAGAACGAGAAATGTTGTGCGTAAAGCCTTAGAACCGCTGAATGCGCTTGAGTTCGACGCAATAGAGCTACGGTTTGTCCGCGGACCCATGATCGACGCGGGCAATACGGCTAATTGTCCGACTCGTGCTTGCCGTCTTGCTGCTTTAACAATATGATAATACGCGTATAACATGACCAGTAAAGGTATAAAAAGTGTTAGACTTGAATAAAGTTTCGTGTAACCTGGCTCATGGGGTCGCTCCAAACAACGGTACACGATACCTTCGCGGATTGATACCATATTTTCCCCAGCCGAAGAGTGGAAGCGAAGCTAAGAACAGACATAGAAGCCAAGTACACAAGGTGAACACGTTCGTACGAGTTGGAGACATCCTGTTAGCGTAGTTTAGCGGGTTGACTATGCAGTGATAGCGATCAAAACTCAAAAACATCACCATACCCAGAGATGTGGAGGAGAAAAGCGCGGTGAGAAATCCGCTCCCTCGACACCAATGGTCTCCAAAGATCCATCTCTCCTTGACACTCCGAAGCCCCCCGAAAACGAACGGCAAAACAATCAACGAGAAGAGAAGACTAGATGCAATCAAGTTCAGAAGAAGCTTGCTGGAAGATTGCGACAATAACTCGGGTTTTTTCAAGAGAACATATCCACCAAAGAATTGCAGATCAAAGACGACACCAAAAGAAGCAGTAAGGCTGTGGATGAATCCCAACGATTGATCGAGACAAAGGCGGCATTTCTGTTGCTCCATCGTTAGAACTTGCATTTAAATCGCCACTCATGCCTCCGCTCTGTTATTCGGCTAAGCTCACGGCACGCATGAAGTCGTTGAAATTTAATATAATGTTTTCTCCACAGATATGACCCTGGCCTAAAAAAAAACGTGGATTTACGGTGTGATGACAAAGGTGTTAGATAACATCGTTGTTACAAATTAACAGAAATCAATCAGAAGTGGTCATTTGTGGTTTTCCGAAAGGAGACACCTCCAAAATATAATTTACATTCATAACTTTATAAGCCCAACTGTTGAACTTTCCCGGAGTAGGAAAACACAATGAAAACAAAAAAAAGATACCCACTCCAACTAAAAGAGTGTTACGCCACACAGCTGGTAAATAAGTTCTCTCAGGTGGGCCGATTGGAAAAATAAGTGATAGCTTTCTCTTCACCGACACCCGGCAAGATGAAACGGAAAACGCCAATTTCCCAGCCAGCGGTGAGATAAGCCAGGGATGTAAAAACTCTTGTCACACCGTGGTGGTCCGTGCAGATATTGTGGTTTCGGGTCACTCGACCTGACTGATTCTGTATTTAGGTTATAAGAAGATCATCCCTTCTTTTGTTCTCAACAGAAATTAGTTTTTGAGGTGTGTGGTTCGTGACTTGCCCCTTTTTAGATTGGGTGGGGGGGGGGGGGGGGGAGGGAGGGGAGGTAGGTAAGTCACTTTTTCCCGAAAAACATTGCGCCGTTTTTTCCATTATTAGAGAGGTTAAGCATGACGTTTACGGCAAACGGCAGACGGCAAAAATGAAACTTTTGCCGTCTGTCTTCAGCTCTCTGTACAGTATAATCAAAATATTTGTATTTGCAGTAAATAGTAAGAGACACTTTTCTATTTTTATATGATTTATTTAAGGATTACAGGAAAAGAATGGAAAATCATAGGTGATCTTTGCCGTTTGCCGTCTGCCGTAAACGCCATGCTTAAACTCTCTATTGACACGGGGGAAGAGTTGGTCTTAATTTTTCATTCAATCGGAAATAAAACCACCCTACCCCCAAATCAGTGATGAACCTTGTGCTAAAACAAAAACGTGCCATTTCTTTTAGCATTGAAATTTGTGTATTGTGGTCTAATATTTTATTTCTGGAAGTGACCGAGATTATTGCAGGTCTGGTATTTATAACACGTCCAAAAATATCTTTCCTTACAGACAGCAACGTCTTTTGACGTTATGACGTAGAAAGTACGTCATTATTTTCGAACAACCACCGTCTCCAGTAACAAGTGATTTTTTAAAACTTTTACGAAACGTGAAAAAGAACTAGCCCTCACAACCTCGTTCCCATGTTCTTTGCGAGATGACGGATTGCTTGCAGGCTAGGCTGCCCATGCTGAGTCAGCAGACCGTCAGCGGTGATAGCCAAAAATGCGGGAATTTTTTTACCAGAGCAACACCGGTGAAAATTGTTGATATAAAAATACAAGAAATCTCGTGAAATTCTAAAAATGTAGAAGGCTTAGTCGTCAATTTCAGCCGTCAGAAGTCTCTAATGGCGCTTTCTAGTCCAGAATCACCAGTTCCGCAGCGCCGGATCTTTATTAACCGTGTTGAAAACCCAAGCGAAGAACATGAAGAACTCAACAAAATGGCGCACGGTGTTATCGCAGAGAGTCGAAGGTAATCTTCAGGGAAAACCGGTGAACATTTCAAAGCAGTTGTTTGTGTTTCATTGTGCAAACAAATGGAATTTTAAAGTATGCACGATGAAATCTGAAGGCAAATCAAAGGATGTTTTCGCCCAATAGACCATTTTGCAGTTGTCTAGTCAATGACCTGGCCTGTGAACGGCAGCGAGGCTGAAGGTGACCTTGCTTTGATACAGACCTATCTGCTTTTGTTGTGTAAATGCACATAATAAGCATTAACATAACTTGATTTACACAACAAAAGCAGTGAGGTCTGTATCAAAACAAGGTCACCTTCAGCCTTGCTGTCATTCAAAGGCCAGATCGCTGAGCAGAAAACTGTAAAATGGTCTATTTGAGGATGTGCTGTGGTCGGGGCCCGGGGTCGGGTGAGACACTTTGGCCATGAGACATATAAGACCCCCTCTGAATCTTAAGATTTAAGACCTAAGAACCCCTCCGAAACTCTTAGGACTTAGGTCTTAAATCGTAGGCAGAAAAGTAGCAGCTCTGCTGCTATTGTTGTATTGTATCAGATGTTATTGTTTTAGCTTTAGGGTTAGGGGCATTGTTTCAGATTTGTCCAGATATTTTAGTAGCATTCTGAAATGACATTAGTTTAAGCTTACATGTGCATTAGTCGAGGGGTCATCAACCAATGTACCTCTAATGTACAGTCAAATCAAAGCTTAAACATCAACCCCTCCTGGTACATAACAAGTTCAGGAGACATTGCAAGATTTCTTATGGGTTGCTGTGCAAATTAGGGTGATCACCAGTACCACCAAGACAGTGTGATGTTTAAGAGAAAACAAGCATTATTTTGCTGTCAAGCTTAGCTTGCGAGAAATCTCTTGTGTTGTGTATGTGCATGTGCATGTGCGCAATAATGATGCGAAATTGTGCATAATAGGGATGCGCAACGCAATACTGAGTAGTCATCTTAAGGAAATATTTATGGACAGTTATTTTTAATTTTAATTAAAAAACAGTGATTGGTCTTGGCTGGAGGAGTGATGTGGCAATCATAACAGAACATCCTTATAGTTTCTCAATTTCAACAATCAATTTCAACAATTTCAACAATCAACCTTTAAGTTGCAAATGGAAATTAGTTTGTTTTACGATGTTTGATTTTATTTGCAGTGAAGATGTCTTTCCAGCTATGTATTGCTGTTCCCTGCACCAAAAGAATATTCAGTGTCATCCAGGAGACATTGTAGAGGCTGGATGTCTGGCAGTAAGTTATTAGAAGTTACATGTTTTTAGTGTCGTCAAACATAGCCAATGGCTGGCCAAAATCACCCTCTACTTCATGATCTTGATAGGCCACTCAACTGGGCAGGACTTCTCTCTGAGTTTTTTTGTAGAAAAGATGAGAAAATCAGCCATCTAATCCAATAAAGCAGGCTTTAATTCTTTGTTACAACCCTCATTATCCTACTTGAAAAGTATGTTAGGTGGTCACTGATTTAGCCATAAATGTCAGCATCAGGCTGCTGACATCTTGTCTCGTAAGACCTTCTTTGTACATACCACACATGAGCATAAGCACAATGTTGGTCAGAATTGAAATGCTGTACATCTCACTATGCTTTCTCATGCTTATGATTACTGCACAGGAAAACATTTTTCTGCATATGCCTGCTGTTATGGATCAATACTTTTGAAAAGATTTTTGGTAGGGAACTGCCCTAGTGCGACACTGTGCATCAGAGGGCAAAAAGGAAGCCTCATATGAACTTCTGCCAGTTTTTTCCAACTTGTAAAATTATTGTTGGATACATCACCAGACTTCTAGAGGGCGATGGGCCTTTTAGGAAATCTTGATGGACCATTGTGTTTTTCCTGTTCAAGGGGAGCACTGTTCTTCAGATAAGCTCTAGTTTGTGGGTCAATTGGGCCATAGTAAAGCCTAAAAGCCACTTATGCTTGCAAAAACACTTTTATTAACTTGATTTGTTTATAAAACACTATCTGCCCCTCAGGCTCAACAGTTACCAGTTGCCAAATATGGATTGTTTGAGTCACTTCCACAAGATTTAGTTGAGACAGGTGGGACTTCAGTTGTAATAATTATTAATAGCATTATTTTCTCCACCTTCTCTTCCTCCCCCTCAGGTATCTCCTCCCCATTAAGAAACCTCTCCCTTAGGTACCTCCTGTTCCTCCCCCTTAGGTACCTCCTTCTCCCCTTCAGGTACCTCCTCCCCCTTAGGGCCTGTTTAAATGGAGGGAGGGTATCCCGGCTAACCGGGCTACCTGGCTAGAAGGGTTGACACGTAGGCTGCCTTTACATGCAACTCACCTAACCGGGACAGTGAATGGGTTGCGTGAGCTATCTTTTGAACGGCCGCTAACCACAACAAACAAAATGGCCGAACAAAGAAACTTTTTTCATCTTATTTCAGCTTCCTGCATGGGCACGGCCATGGGCACGGGCCTGTTCTCTGCATGAGACTCATCTAGTACATTGATCTCTATAGATTGACTGCCATTCTGTTCGGCAGATAACACTGGTAACTACGAAAAAATTCACCTTGCACTGCCATGGTTTTGCAGCTTATCTCACCTCGGCTAGCTGGGATAGCTTGGCACAAACCATTTACAGCTGTACATGGTAATAAGTTATCCTGCCTAGCAGAGTGCCCGGGCAAGTAGACAGGGTCTCCCAGGTAGGCGGGCTACCCTGTCTAGCATGTAAACACCTCAGTGCATTTTCTAAAGAAGCGTATAAGAAGTTAGCCCTCCCAGGGTAGCTCGGTTAGCCAGGTAGCCCTATTAGCTGGGGCACCCTCCCTCCATGTAAACAGGCCCTTAGGCACCTCCTCCTCCCTGTTAGGAACCTTGTCCCTCTCTGTAGGCACCTCCTGCTGCCCTTTGGGTACCTCTTTCTTCTTACCCCTAGGTAACTCCTTCTCCTTCTCCTCCTTCTCCTTAGTTTGTAGTTTGGACCTCTTTTTGAGAACATGAGGGAAATGTAGAAAACACGAGCCACAGGTGAGTGTTTTGTACATTTCTTGAGTGTTCTCAAATGTCTGGAGTATTTCATCACAGTGTAATGCATGGCTTAGGCTTCTGCATTTGCTGTACTTCTTCATTTGCTTTATGATATAGAGGTAATGTGGCAAAAAACAATAAAGCAATGCTTTTTGTTTGTTTTGTTTAAGAAATAGAAAACATGTACCTTGTTTCTATCGAGTTATACAAACACGAGTGGAAGTTTGGGAGAATGAGAAATGCTGTGGGAACATGAACCGCAGGCGAGTGTTTCCACAGCTTTTTCGAGTTATCCCAAACTTTCACAAGTGTTTGTATAACTCGATAGAAACACAGAGTACATGTTTTCTATTTCTTTTAGAAAACACCACCACAAGAAAAAGGAAAACAACTTGTTAACTTTGATTATCAAAATGTAAATTCTCTTTGCTCGCGCCATCACTACGTCAACAGCGTGCGCGCGTTCTGTCTCCATCGAGTTATACAAACGCGATTTTTAACCAATCAGCGCGCGTGCTTTCTTCGGACTGTTTTCTAAACTCTGATAAAACATGAGTTTTTGACCAATCAGAGTGCTCAGAGGGTCCCATCTATGTTGTAAAGTAAATTATAGAACAGTTAGCATTTGGAACTCCATGGATAGTAAGGGAAAGTTCATTTAATATGACAAGGGGGGGGGGGTGCTCCAAAACTTTTTACCCACCCGAAGAGGGGCTCTGAAACAATTGGTGGGCTAGGAGAGGGGCTCTGAAATTTTTACTACCAAAGGGGGGTGGGGCTCCTAAAAAAATTGA
>JAHPZR010010127.1:0-16668 GCA_019787425.1 Platygyra sinensis
TCTGCGCACAAACAAAATAAAAAAAATAGGCAGTCTTTGACTGCATGTGCCTAGTGATATGAAAACTAGTATCATCTGCAATGACTACATGATACAACAACAACAACAAGAAACTTTATTGTAAAATAAGTATCAACTGTAGCAATTCATAATCATGTCTTTCTCAGCGCGGAGGAATGTTTATTTGGTGGAATTTTGAATAATTATCGGCCTATCAGATAAGCTTGTTTCTGTTTTCAGTTTTGTGTCTTTTGTAGCCCGCCGAGATCATTTTTTCGTCTAAATCATTTAAGAATAGTTCGAAAAAGATGTTCCCATTCAACTTTCAGCTTCTAGGTTATAATTAACGGAGAAAATATATATCGCGAAGCGTTTGGCGTGATGGTGCAATCGGATATTTTTGTTTACTCAGAAGCAAAAACTATTGTGGTCGAAAAAGGTCATTTCAACGACCTTTCAAACGAATATAAACTTACATATTTGCCGAAATGAGTTTGTAGTTAAAAAAAGGTTTTTTGACCAGCGCTGTGATTTGAATTTTTTTCCCGCGAAAATGCCCCGTTGCAGTTGAGTTAAATCTTAAAACACAGGAAACTTACCAACGTCGTTGAAGAAACGCGCAACGTGAGCACATGGAGCGATCGTAGCAAACAGTTGCCATCTACGTCATGTCTTTTCGGGATAAGAAAATCAAACGAACATTGCTCGACAGTGGTCTTGAGTTGTTGGCCAAAGAATACGAGAAAAACCCGAGTTACGGACATACACGTGTGCACGATAACATGGTGCATTGAGCTCTACGAGCACTAGGCACAAAAACCCGTGTTACGGACACAGACGTTTACACGATAACATCGTGCTTTGAGCTCTATGAGCACTAGGCCTCCACGTGTACAAGGCACAAAAAGTGAAGGGGGACACTTCATAAATATTACACGAGCGGCAAGTGTTACGGACGCACACGTATGCACGATAACATAGTGCCTTGAGCTCTACGAGCACTAGGCACAAAAAACCAAACGTAATACCTTCTTTACCTCATTGAATATTCCCCTCGAAAGTAAACATATTAACAAAGATTTAGTAATACATAGACAACTAAAACGAGCAATATTATCTCCCGAAGTTTCGGCGACTTCATGTTGCTATTATCAACGGTACAAATAAGAATAAAATTAACAAATGCGAGTTCAAGAATTACAAATGATTTCCATAGCGGAGATGGATACACATAAACTTAAGTGAACATGCAAGCAAAACGAAAATAAAGCTTAATAACTCTTGATAATTTCAGCCTTAGTAGCCAGCAACTGGTCCTAAGTTACATTCTTTATCCTTACAAATGTCCTGATGTGCATCTCCGAGGCATTTTGGCCCAATTTTGAACAAATAAACATTTCTCACGGACGCCCATGTTCAGTCTGAATAGTTCATTTGCTAACTTGACAAAATGCTCCTGAGGAGGCATATGACGAAAAGAGCTGACAAATGGCCTGTAATTGGCTGATGATGACATCATCCGGTGAAGACAATTGGCTGAGTGAGTCGGAGTTTGGGGCTGCTCACCGACAAAACTAAAAAAAAAAATAAAATAAACCGAAGGCAGAGCAAGAAACCGCCCAGCCTCCGGCTGCGCGGTTTAAAAAAAAATAATAATAAACCGAAGGCAAAGCAAGAAACCGCCCAGCCTTCGGCTGCGCGGTTTAAAAAAAAAAAAATAAACCGAAGGCAAAGCAAGAAACCGCCCAGCCTTCGGCTGCGCGGTTTAATAAAAAAAAAAAATAAACCGAAGGCAAAGCAAGAAACCGCCCAGCCTTCGGCTGCGCGGTTTAATTAGCTGAAATATAATTACTTAGCAGTTTACTATTCATGCTGTTTAGTTTAGTTTTTATTGTAAGATATTTCTTTACTTTTAGACGCAAACAAGCAGACTGTGTTTCCTATCACATGCAAGTCTGTAAAAATAAATAATTTGAAATTTTACCCTAATACTATCTGTTGACGTCCCTAGTTCAGGACAGAGGGAGAAATAATAAGAACTAAGACATTTTGGTTGAATGGTTCACTTTTCAAAAACTTAACAATTTCGGATTTTGTGAAAACTTCCCCTGGAAATTTCCATACACTCTGTCGAATAGAAAGTGCCCTTACAAACGTTCCCGATTTTCGGTTAATTATTAACAGCCACTGGAAACTGACAAATCGCCGAAAATTTAATTGACAACTGACAACAAATAGATTAAATTTTAACTGATAACTGATATTTGCATCTCCCTGGCCAAGGATTTGATTTGATTTGATTTCAATCAATCAATCAATCAATCAATCTTTATTTGCCCATTTCATTATAGTGTAAGTTACAGTATTTCATTAGAGGAGACTAAGGACAGGAACTCTCAGCAAACCCTTCTGGGCTTTTCGGGGAGAGTCCCCATAGTTCAATGTTCTTCTTTGTAACTTATTTAATTTACATGGCTCTATGAATTATTGTCTATAAATTCAGTTTTTTATAAACATGAAGATTTCATTTCAATTAGCGCAATAGTATAGGTCTTTATAATTTCGTATTTGAGAGTAGATATAATTTTAATTTTTTTTAAAAGAATAATAGGATTTGATTTCTTTCAGTGACTCTGGTAAATTATTCCAAGTATCAATTCCTCTATAATTAACCAAATGTTTACTATAATTAGTTCTAGCATAATTTTTATGTACACATACTGATGACCTTGTATTATAATGGTGTAATTCTTTATTTAGCCTAAAGTAATCATTAAATGAATCGGGTAGCATGTTATTAAAGAACCGGAACATAAACAAAGCAGTTACTTGTAGATTTATATCATCTAATTGTAACATTGATAATCTCATAAATAGAGGTGTAGTGTGTTCTTTGTATTCAGCAAACATGATTAATCTTATAATCTTTTTCTGGATTTTTCTGATTGAATCTAATCTGGTGGAATATGTACTTCCCCAGCAAATATTACCGTAATAAAGGTATGGATATACCAAGGAATGATAAAGACTTCTAAGTATTCCAAGTGGTACGTAATGCCTAGCCTTACATAATAGTCCAGTTGTTTTAGAGATTTTGTTGCATATGTGTCTTACATGTTGCTTCCAGTCAAGGTTAGCATCTATATATATTCCTAAGAACTTGGCTGACTCAACCTGTCTGACTTCCGTTCCATCAATTTTTATTTTAACAGGGTGTATTTTTTTTTGTTTTTTGCTTTGAAAATAATGAATTGAGTCTTTTTTATATTGAGGGAAAGTTTATTGGCTCTTAACCATTCAGCAACTTTTTTTAGCTCTTCATTTGTGGTGGTTATTAAGGTATTAATATCAGAATGTGAATTAAATATATTGGTATCATCAGCAAAAAGGATAAATGAGAGCAATGTTGAGCTTCTATGAATATCATTAACATATAATAAAAATAATAACGGTCCTAATACAGAGCCTTGGGGTACTCCACATGAAATAGTTTTCATACTTGAACGGTATTCATAGAATTTCACAATTTGCTTTCTATCTGATAAGTAACTTTTAAACCATTTTAAAGTGACTCCTCTGATCCCATAGTATTCTAACTTATCTAATAGTATTGAATGGTCTACAGTATCAAAAGCTTTGGATAAGTCAAGAAATATACCAATTGTAATTTTTTTA
Organism: Platygyra sinensis; assembly: GCA_019787425.1. Taxonomy (NCBI): domain Eukaryota; kingdom Metazoa; phylum Cnidaria; class Anthozoa; order Scleractinia; family Merulinidae; genus Platygyra; species Platygyra sinensis. Next base: position 3,676 of record JAHPZR010010127.1, read on the forward strand.
TTCTCAATTGCCTCTGTAACTTTTTGTGTTAGACTAATAATTGCCATTTCAGTGGAATGGTTTTTTCGAAATCCATACTGATCTTGGTATAATATTTTGTGTTTTTCAATGAAACTCATTAGTCGTTTAAACATCAGTTTTTCAAGTATTTTTGAGAAGCATGGAAGAACAGATACAGGCCTATAATTTGATACTAATGATTTGTCTTCACTTTTGTAAACTGGACTAATAAGAGAGCATTTAAGATTTTTAGGAACTACTCCCTGTGATAATGATTTGTTGAATATTAAAGCTAAGGGATACTTGATTAACGGTGCTATTTGATGAATTACTTTTGGATTTAAATCATCAAATCCAGTACTTTTACTTGGATCTATTTTTAGTAGTTCTCTCTCAACTTCATCCTCCGTGACAGGTAGTAAAAAAAAGCTTTCTTCATGGTTACGTGACATAAATGATTTAAAAGTAATATCTGGCTGTTCTATGTTTTTAGCTAGATTTGGACCAACATTAACAAAATAATCATTGAAATGCTCTGCTATTTCAACTGGGTCTGATATTTCAATTCTTTCTTGGTTAAAAGTTTTCGGTAACATTGTTTTTGTTTTTCTTTTGTTGATTACTTCATTAATTAAGTTCCAAGTTTCCTTAGTATTTTTGTGTGCCTCCATAAATTTATCTTTATAGTATTTTTTCTTACTAATTCTTATCGTATGATTTAGTTTGTTTCTGTATTTTTTATATATTACTAAGTTATTAGATGATGGAATTTTTAAATATTTCTTATAAAGCTTATGTTTAATTGCTAATGACTTTTTAATTCCTTTAGTAATCCAAGGTTTTTTTCTGAATCTTTAACTGCTTGTTACTAACTTTCTTCTTTGGAATACACTCATCATACACTTTAAAAAAATTGTTATAAAATTTATCATAGCATATGTCAGGATCCCATTCTTGTTCTAGTTCTTCCCAATTTGTCTTGCCTAATTTGTCTATTAATCTGTCAATATTTTCTTTTCTTGTGTCTCTTGACAATGTAATTGGTCTCATTTCCTTGTACCTATTACCAATTTCAATTGTAAAGACTGGCAAGTGATCAGATAGGTCAGAAAATAAAACCCCATTCACATTATCTCGGTCAAAACTGTTTGTTAGTATATTATCAATAAGAGTTGCACTATTTTGAGTTATTCTTGTCGGTTTAGTTATCAATGGATAAAAGGAACTGGAGAGTAGTTGATTCATAAAGTTATCGGATAAAGTGTTTTGGCCAATTTTTAAAGCGTCGATATTGAAGTCCCCCATCAGATAACATTGCTTCTTTTCTCTATTGATTCCCAGTAAAAAATGTTCAAAAGTTTCTTCAAACTCTTTGATTTGAAAATTGTTTAATTGTAATTGGATAAAATCGAGTAGGCCAATTTGGGATATACTTTGTATTTGCATCAAAGGGAAAACTATTACAGGAGTGCAAGTATTTCCACTAAGAAAAATATTCGAAAACTCTCTCAAACTTGCACAAACCTTTTAGAGAGGGAAATTAGAGAGAACTTTCAAATTTGACGAGCAGAACAATTCCTTAATTGCTCGATCTTTCATAAGACTACTCATTTATTATATGACTGAAAAGATGTCGAATGCACACTTGTCAATTTACACCCCAGTGCTCTCAATCAAAAATACATTTTTTCAACCATATTATATTAAATGAATGATGGTATGAAAGCTCGAGAAATTAAGGATTCTACTCTAAAAGTGATATTTCAATATTCTTTTGGCTAACACTAACACTCCAGCTTGAGCAATTTGAAATAGAAATATTATTTGTGTGAATTTTATTGCACTCGAAAAGCCTTGCTGTCACTCTGATCACTGTCGTTTCAGAGTCTTCTTTGTTTTTAGAAACCCAACGTTAACATAGCTAGACTTGCGTGAGATGCACATATATGCATGGTCTGAGGTAGCTGGCTTTGGTTCCCTATCAAGTAAGCTCGGGCCAAACGGACCGGCATGTAGCCGCAAGTCGCAAGTCTCCTCGCAAGTACGCTCAAGTCGCAAGAAAAAACATTTTAATTAATGCAGACTATCCTCTATTTCATTGGCTTATAATAGATTAAAGAACGTCACTCAACTTGCCTTGACTTGGGTTGGGTGGTAAAATGCTGAAAAACTTGCTTTGACTTGCGTGCAAATTTGATCTCGACCAAAGTGAACGCAACCGATCATCGCGATTCAACTCAAGTGCACGCAATGCCTGGCCAAATGGAGTCGCAACAAGACCCAAGTTATCAACTTGCGTCTACTTGCGACTTCGTTTGGCCAGGGCTTTAAACAGACAGGAGGCCGGCGGAGCGCTATTAAAGGACTTGCTCACGTAACATAATTATCAAAAAGAATTCGGGAAACTGAAATGGCCAAAATATTTATAATGAAGTGAATTAGTGGAAAATGGGACTTTTGTTAAATCAGTCACAATCATGATCAATATCTTTAATTCTTATTCCGACTAATGTTATAGTTAAAAGGGCTAAGTCGCTTATATATACGGCATACCAGGTTACATGATTGTTTTTGTTTGTTGTTGTTGTTGTTGTTGTTGTTGTTTTATTTTATTTTATATATTGGTCTTTCAACCTGTGGACCTGTTGGTGTAGAGGACAGAAACACTAAAGCAGATTCTAAAATGACGGCAAGCACAATTAATTCCATACAGTACACACACACACTTGTCCTTTTTTATTACTACTCTGTCTTCTTTTTTCGTTTGTGGTTCAGAATGTGGGGCAGTTGGTGTAGAGGACAGGAACAAAATACCAGATGCCAGAATAACCGCAAGCTCATACGCCAGTAGTAAATATCATCCATACTATGGCCGGCTAAATGAGAACAGGGGAAATGGAGTGTGGTGTACAAAGACAACAACAGACAAAACAGACTATCTTCAAGTTGATATGGGTGCAGTACAGTTTGTTTGTGCAGTGGCAACACAAGGATACAGAACAAGCGCTATTTGGACCAACAGCTACAAAGTGCATCTTTCTACAGATGGAGTAACATGGAACAGCTACAAGGAAAACAATGTTGAAAAGGTGACCAAGATAATATACTTTACTGTAGGAGTTGCAGTCTATACATAAATCATACAGTTATCTCAATAAACAGGCCACATGTGTTGCACAAGTGTTACAAGACCTGCAGTCCTTGTTTATAGAGTGGATGTATCGCTATAAATCACAGAAAAAGTAACGAGAGGTAGAAAAAAAAACTTTTAAACAACTTATCAACGTGTAAGCAAGGCAGGCCCCTTTTGTTTTTCCTTGGTTCCATTATCACAGTTCGAAGGCAGAACAGCTGAAGGTGCGCATACATATCGAGTTCCTTTAAGCACTACTGAACAAAATGTTCTTGCAGGGTGTTCAGTAGATTTGAAACATTAACTGATTGTGCTTTTCATGTTGTCAAAACGAAATGCAAATAAGGGTCTTATTGGATTAAACAAGAAAGTTAGATAGCATAGGCATTCGTAGTTTACGATTATTATTTCTGAAAGAAAACAAAATCGATAAAACGACGGAGCTAAGAAGAACACGTCATTAACACGCACTGAGAAGGGTTGTTTCGCTAGATATTATTTTTTATAAGAGAATAATTTGCTTTTTTGAATTTTCAGGTGTTTGCAGGAAACACAGATCAAAATGGTATTGTGAGGCATTCACTCAGTCCTGACGTGAAAGCAAGATTCGTTAGATTTTATCCCGTTACACATCACAGTCATCCTTGTTTGACAGTTGAAATATTTGTACTGAAGTAGTCACATCAATTTTGTTTTTCATCAGGAAAACAACAAATCCGGCATAACCTTTCTTCCGGCGATATGATCGCTTTTTCCATGTTTTCTTGATTTTTGTCAAATATGCTAGCTGAGATTCGCAACTTGTAAATTTTTTTATACCCCTGAAAGTTTATTATATATTTCTATACATAGACCTCTTGCATAGACTACATAGCCTCAGGTGGTGAGCGAATGAAACAATTTTCAACCTATCTATCGCTAAGGATTCTTCAGTTAAACAGATAGTTGCCCTACTTCCTAAGTTAAATTTATCGGCATATATGATAAACTTGACAAAATACTTTAAAGAAATAGAACAACTTAGGAGCGTAAACATTTAGAATAGTTTCCTTTTATCATAGGTTCTCAAAGACGTGACACCAGCAAGACGTAAACTGCTGTTAACAGTACGGCCACAATCAGAAGAGTAATAAACTATGAAGGTCAAACAGCAGAATGTTATTGGATAAACCGTGTTCTTAGCTTGGATTACCAGTAAATTGGCAGGGTGTATCAATTTACCACCAGGGACATATATGCACGTCCTGAGTAGTCGTACAATTTGCACCACTTGGAAAGTCATCAGTTGAAATGTCACCAGCTATTCTCGGTAAACAGATAGTAGAGCTAAGATAGATCTATCTGCACAACGGTCAGGTTTGAATATCAACTGCATTTTGAGGTAGCAAATTGAAAAAAACCTTATCAGTTAAGTGTAAAAATGATGGTACGCTGGCCCACTGTACCTACCCACTTCTATAGGCTTTGCTCACAATTTAATATACACCCAACATTTTACGGCAGCCGATGCAACGCGAAAGGTAGCGAGAGTAAAATGGGTTTATTTGACGCGCAACAACAGATCATGTCGCATCAGTGCTCAGTAGGGTCTGTCGGATTATGCTCGAAAAATTGAGTATTATCCTTTCGGGCACGGTCATCCGTGAAACAAGTTTATTATGCTCGGCTGGAAGTATAAGGCTGAAATTATGCCGGGCTAGAATGACACTTCCATCCCACACCCCCACCCCCCACCCCATAGGCCCGTCCCTATTAATAAACATTCCTAGTCTTTCATTTTCGAAAGAAATGTTAGACCATTACTATTCAGTTTAATTTTTGATGATCATGAGCAAACAAAACATCGAAAATTGTGATCATGAGGCATTGAAAGGCTTACTACATGTCTTTCGCCAATGAACCTGCATCTGATGAGCCAAACACTAATAGCATCAAAAACGTACTGGGTACGAGTCTACGGTATCAAGTTCCTAAATATTCTCACTTGTACATTATAGAGCGCGTTGCTGGCAAAATTTCGATATGTGTACACTTCTCGCAGTTTTCAGAGACAATGGCATTATGCTCCATGATATTAGCATTATGCCAACATTATGCCTGATGCTCCAGATATAGTAATTTGCTCAAAAGTATGCCGGCATAATCCGACAGACCCTGGCGCTCAGGTTTGTTTATGCGTGTGGCACGCGTATGGAGAACATATGTATGTGGCACAGGCGCTTACTAAAACCGCGAGATAACATACGTCAGAAAAAAATTAATTTAAGGTGGCTCAAAACAGTTTCCAGCAGTTTCCAAGACGTAGATTTTAATGGGTCATAATTACCACTCTTTATGAATTGATGCTACAATCATGGTATCAAAAAACTGCCCAATCACCGGTGAACACGTCGGTATTATTTTCGCGACACAATAGGTTACCATAGCAACACTATGACCTGCTAAAAACACCAATTATTTCAGCTTTAAGCGCTTATATTTCAAACACGGCACGGTGAAATTTTTTCATCTTTTCGAAAATTTGAGGTGGCTCTGAACCCCATGTACAGAATTTTTTTAAACTTTGCCAAAAGTTGCATCTTATCTTGCTCATCAAAATTGTAATAAGAAAATATTTCACGGTGGAATGCGCTGGTAATTTTTTTGAGCAACCTAAATTGATCTCTTCACGGATGCAAACGGGGACGCCATTTTTGGGGAGTTGCTCGGAGGTAAATAGCAGAGGATATTCGGTGTTTGAATACCCAATACGGACCGGAAATCATCTTTTAAACATGTGAAATATATTTTCTGTATAATCATAACAATTACATTTTTCTCAAATGCGATTGGTGCATAAACTGCTGTATTAATCTGCAAAGTTGCAATATTATTGGACTGTGTAATCGGACAGTTACATGAGTCCATCATCTTAAATCCTCCCCACTAAATCCACCAATCACAACATTGATTACAATCACTATAGTAACCAACATAAGAGACTGACTTTGTAAAGTTGTCGAGGTTTAGTCTTCAGTAACTGTTTTGAATTTTTAACTACGACATTAAAATGACTATTCCATGTAAAGCCTCTTCTTCAAATGAAACTTTTACTTTTGTGGGAAATTGTAATTGTTATGATTAATTGAATTAGTAACAGGACATTTTGTTAATCACTCTTATCATTACAGACCGAATTGGACTCCACTCAGTCCTATTACCATTATTAATTATGCATCGTTGATTCACGGTCGAAGGGGAAAAAATGTCCCGTTAATTTTTGTAGCGAGTGAAACCAATTTTGATTTACAATATATCTAAGTATTTTTCAGTTGGACCAAATAGAAACCACCTTCCTTAGCCGTACTGTAACAAACTACGATTACATTTTGATCAAATTGAAGAATCTCATTCATATTATCCTCTGTTCAAAATCATTCCTAACAATAGATTGCTGTGTGCAAGAATCCATTTATGAATATGGTGTATACATATGATCATCTTCGATAAGCTAGAATACCTGATTAACAGCAGCTGGCTTCATTCTGGTCAGCAGTGGCTACCTGCGGTTCAGTTCAATAGCTTAGAGTTTGAATTATGAATTCTCTAATAACAGAAAAATGAACCTCATTGTAACATTCAAAACTGAACTTATATTTTCTGGCCTGGGGCCGGTTTCTCGAAAGCTCCAGAGACGTTTTGGGCCCGTAAAGCTATTTTTAGATGATCTGTACCTAAAAGCCGAGAGGCTTATATGCCTGAAATTGCTTGTATGAAGGGCACCTCTTTTCATATGAACAATATGTGAATAAAACAACTCTGTAATCATAAGGTTTGAGATTTTGCGGCGGCTTTCCGGGAGCGAAACGCCTCAGGACCTTCTAGAAAGGAGCCCCAAGACATTTAACTGGCCGAGCAAACCTTTTTATATTCCACTAACGTAATTGAACAACTTTGTTGACACAACGACTAATTAAACATATTTTATAGCCCGCTTGGGGGTATTTAATTAATTGAAAACTCGAGATGGCGGGTGGTGGTGCAGGTGTTTATTTAGGAGTTGTTTTTCTCAGTCGTTATTGATACCTAGACACCAAAACTGAAACTAAAATGAAGGCAGTGAGTAATTTTCAACGATCTAAGCTTTTCTTTTAATTTCCGGCTCTCAGCTTTACTGCACGGTTGTCCTTGTCTCACTCTTCCGTTTATCTCTTCAGTTCTTGTTATCTCAAGATATTTACTGCGGCTCTCCCTTAAGGCAAGTTGATGGTTTTTCGCTTTTCTTAGAGTTGGGAAATGAAGGTTGGCTAACACACCCAGAAGACGGACGGGTCACTTAAAATTTACTCAGACAAACATAACGATGTGGACGATTATGATGATATTCATGTTTTGGTGTTTTCATTTCTTGGCTGTGAGTGAAGGTAGGAACATATTCTAGGTTACAATAATGGTTCACTAAGGTAGAGGAAGACTCACTAGCTTGTTTGAGCAAAATTCTGGGACATTTAACTATACTCTCGTGGCGCAATGTCGCGTTTTCTACTGATGGCTACAGCTATTTAGCTTTCAGCGATCACTCACACTGCTTGTTACCTAAACCATCGGACTAAATGAAACAACTTTTTTATAAGTATTTTACTGTTGCGCGAAGCAGGCTCAAGGTGTCCCTTTGTTTAAGGAAGCGTCTGTAATAAAGAAGAATAAAGACGTGATTTAAGCAGCGATGACGTTCTCAGAGATCAATTTTTTTTTCAAGGGACAAGTTTTATAGATGAGAATGCGGCGTAAAATCATAAAGGGCCAAACTCACACACGACTGCTCTCGCGTGGCTTTGATAGCGTAGCTGGTAGAGCTTTGCACCGTTAACGCAAAGGTCGTAGGTTCGAATCCCGTCCATAGCCTGAATTTTTTTCAGGACGATCATTGTTTCCAGTAGTGTTATGGCTGCATTCTCATCTATTTGTCATGTCTACATTTAATTGCTATTATTATACATCAGACTCACTATGAAAAGTATAATCTGACTGGTCGAGAGCATTCAATCAATTCACAATAGCTTGTGAACTTGACATGACAAATACAATATCTGCTGCAGACATTGCATTTATCATGTCAAGTTCAACGTCTGCCTGGTTACTAAGCCCCTTGGAGTGTTCTCCTCAGAAACAAAATGGCTGAACGCTTTGCTTCTGTTTCTGAGGATGAATTAGGTGAAAAATGTATAATAAAACAATTATTGAATTCGGTTTTCGCATGATATCATGAATCATCAAAACCTCCTGTCTGTGTTATCTACCCCAGCCTTCGGCTTCGGTAGATAACACAGACCTCGGTTTTGATAATTCATGATATCATGCTCAACCTCATCCAATAATTGTTTATTGTTGGACATCTATTACCATGAAAATTTTAAAGAGGGTCCTCTATCCTAGTTGAAATAGGGTAGATGTTGGTTTTTATGGAAGGAGGATAACTGGAGAACCGTGACAAAACCCCTCCGAGCCCGTTCCACATTCCTGGGAGGCGAGCGCACTCGCCACTTCGCCACCCCTGCTCCAATGTATCTTGGAAGGGCTCCGAGGTTTGGGGGATTTGGACATCGGCGAGGACTGCGTCGTAGAAGAGTGATGGTTTGGTCGATAGACGTAAATGATCGATAAATAAAGAGAAATCGAACTGCATTAAACATACCACAAATGATCAAAATAACGCAAGCGTTAATTTTCTAACGGGCAAACCTACCATGGAAATGATGCGGTGAAAACGTATTTACACTCCATCTCATTTCAGCTCAAGAATGCCGTCAACTTAAGTATTCCCAACCAGTTCAAGACAGAGCTCTAACTAATCACGTGATTATAAAAATCAAAACAACAAGACAAGACATCTGCAACGTAAAGTGTTTCATCGAGCCAAACTGTTTGTCTTATAACGTGGGACCACTGGACGAAAACCACCAATACTTGTGTGAGATAAGCCACTCGGACGAGGTACTGCATCCGGGAGATCTGGTTCGACGTAGGGGATTTACGTATCAAGGAACAAAGGTATTTTTAGAATTTGATTTTGTTTCTTGGAAATGGGTAGAGCCGGAGTTTTCTATTTCACCAATATAAATCACAAACTGTGGGCAAAACAAAACATGCTCCAGACCCAAGGTACTTGTGAGTTTTGTTAGAACAAATTGAATGAAATGCCAGGTATTAAAAATTATTAAAATAGGCAAAGTTAGTGCAGAGCTTTATCTTAGATTTTTTCTTTCTGTGCTTATTTTATCAGAGTCTTTGCAGCAATGGTGCTTGCGTAAAGAACAGCACTTGTCAAGCTGGATACACCAGTAAAGGTTACCGTTGCATCTGTCCGACAGGATTCACGGGATCGAGCTGCAGTCAAGGTCATTGGAGAATAGCTTTATTTAATTCCTTTTGCTTCATATTTGGTGCGCTTTCTTACAGTTTCAGACTTCTAGCTCTTAAAACGATATATAAGTGAAAAAACCGAGACTATATATAAACTTGATAATTTGGTTTTATCAACTGAGTTGATAATGTGAATTAGCCACCGTAAAGAGATTCGAATGGAATTCTTGACATGTGATGGATGTGAAGAACCCACAGATTCTCATAGTTATTTGTTGTATTCATCTTCACATCCATCACATGTCAAGAATTCCATTCCTTATTCTCAGTTTCTTAGACTTCGCCGCCTTTGTAGTGAGGACTCTGATTTTTCCTTAAAATCAGAGGAAATGTGCGAGTTTTTCGACAAACGTGGCTATCCTGCCTCTGTTGTTCAAGCAGGCCATCATCGCGCCCAACAAATCGATCGGCAGTCAGCACTACAAACGTCTAAGAAGGAGAATAATAATAGAATTCCATTCACTCTCACATTTCACCCTCACAACCACGCAGTAAAATCCATCATTCTCAAAAACTTTAAATTACTTCAAAATGATCCCGATACTGGTAGAATCTTTTCGCAACCGCCATTAATTTCATTTAAACGCGACAAAAACATAGGTAACTTTTTAGTCAGAAGTTCTTTCCAAACGAGTGAACAACCCGGTACTTTTAAATTTGCACGCGCACGATGCAAAACATGTCTTTTCATTTGTAACGTTGAGAAATTGTCGGGGCCCAAGCGATCTATTAAAATCACTGATCATTTTACCTGTACCTCAGCCAATGTCATCTACTGTATAACTTGCAATCTCTGCAAAAAGTTATATATCGGCGAAACAGGTAGACGACTAGGCGACCGATTCCGAGAACATCTTCGCGACGTTGAGAAAGACGACAAAAACGCATCTAAACCGGTCGCTAGACACTTTAATCTGCCGAATCATTCGAAGCAACATATGGCGGTCTGTGGCCTCTCCCTACATCAAGGAGGCACAGAAAGCCGCAAAACTCTAGAACAAAAATTTATTTTTCAAATCGGCACTGTTAATCCTCACGGTATCAACGAACGCTTTTCATTCAACTAATTTATTCTGTTGTTTTTTCACGTTGCCAAGCACCAACCAATAGCGTAGCTCCATATTTCTCTATATAAACCACACACAACCCACAATTCCTCGATTCGCTCCGACGAAGGGCTAGCGCTCGAAACGTCAGCTTTCGAATCTCTTTACGGTGGCTAATTCACATTATCAACTCAGTTGTTAAACCAAATTATCCTGTAATACTCCCACCGACGCAGCACCATAGTTTCTTTAGAAACTTACCCCCTCTACTCGTTATATATAAACTTGACACGTTTTTCTCTTGCAATTTAGTAATGCGATTAAATGTGTCGAACACAAGTCCTGCGCCCATTAAAAAATGACCATCGATAATTTCGGGATTTTGTCAAGTTCCTAAAGCAGGGACCACCTCCTGTTTGGAAAACTGATTTGATTGAGGACTATTCTGTTCGTTTTCTAGATATCGACGAGTGCAGTCTGGATGGCGGCCACGATTGCCCTGTGAACGCTGACTGTGTTAACACTGAGGGGTCGTTTAATTGCACCTGTAGTTTGGGCTTCATTGGAGATGGACGCAATTGTATCGGTACGTGCAATGTTGACAGCTATGCATATGGACAAGAACACATGTGCTTTTCAGAGCAAGAAACGAACATTATTTTTTTAAAGTGGCAGCCATCTTTTAATGGCCAGCCCTGATAATTAAATTTAACTTAATTTGTCTAGAAATAACTTTTTTTCCGGCTTTGGTTCCCGTCTTGTGACCTGTTAATCGTTTCTAGCGAGTAGCTGCAATGAAGACTTTAAAGTGTTAGCCAACCCGTTAATTCAATCAATCATTCAATCACTTTTTCACTCACGCACTCATTCAATCAAACAATCAATCAATAAATCGATCAATCGTTCAATCAGCAAACTTAATCGAAAAATACAGTGGCCGATTAGCTGGAAAAAGATTATGGACATTACATTTGAAAACAATCAAATGAATTTTTCTACGAAGTCTAAGTCATTCTTTTTTTGGTTCAAACAAAAACTGTTATTAGCAACTCACTGAAAGGTTGCTGGCAGTCAGCTTTCATGTCAGATTTGTGGGGGTTTTTTAAGTAGTATAACTAAGGTGCAGTCAAGATTGATTGCTTGTTCCCCTTCATGTTGTTCCTTGCTCTGAAAAGTAAACGAAATTTCGCGCGTTGCATCATTGAATAAGATCAGATGAGTTTGCAAAAATTTTGATATCAGACAACCCTTCGGTCCCATGCCTGTTTATCTTAGAAGAAACCAAGACAAGCACACTCCGACAAACTGTCTAGCGTTGACCAAGCGCTGCTCAAATAGTGTATGAGATATGTGTAGATACAAAGCGACTGAGCTATTGCTGCTATCATACCTTGGTCATTTTAGTCACAAATTCCAAATCTGAATTACGATGGGATTTGAAGAAAACTTACATCAATAACAAGATTCATATGATGGATATGCAAGCATGAATCACTATTTGCTTTCTTAGTTCTCCATACGGCTTTTCATTCAGAGGTACGTAACGCAGTAACACGATTGCCTTTTTTTATTGCTATTCTATCTTTTTGTTCAGAATGTGGAGCAGTTGGTGTAGAGGACAGGAATAAAATACCAGATGCCAGAATGACGGCAAGCACATACTTCAATGGTGATTTTTATCCATACTATGGCCGGCTAAATGAGAACAGGGGAGATGGAGCGTGGTGTGCAAAGACAACAACAAACAGAACAGACTATCTTCAAGTTGATATGGGTGCAGTACACTCTGTTTGTGCAGTGGCAACACAAGGAGAAAGAGTAGGCTCTTTCTGGACAACCAGCTACAAAGTACACTTTTCTACAGATGGAGTAACATGGAACAGCTACAAGGAAAACAATGTTGAAAAGGTGACTAACATGTTGTCTAGGAGTGGAGTTCTATAGATAAATCATAAAATGCCCTCATTAAACAGTCATGTAGTCTATATTTATGAAGGGTATAGCTACCGCTTTATATTACAGAAAACAGGTATCGAGAGCAAGAAAGAGTTTAACAGGCTGGGGTGTCTGGGAGGTCTTACTGAAATGTACAAGATAGTCAAGATAAAATATGAAACGTTTTGAATGTTGAGTGACAAACTGGTCAGAGGACTAATTTACAACTGATAATTAATTATTACTTTATCAACTTCTCTTCAATATTCGAGTTTACCAGCGAAGCAACACCTTTTAGTGCCATTATTTCTGTCACTGTGTCACAGAAATATAGAAATAAAAAAATTAATACGACCGAGCTAAGAAGCACGCGTCATAACACTGATAAGTGTTCTTTTCGGTAGATCTTATTTTATAACACCATAACTTACTTTTTTTCATTTCCAGAAGTTTGCAGGAAACACAGATCAGAATAGC
>JAHPZR010010128.1:5000-13683 GCA_019787425.1 Platygyra sinensis
ACTGTTTATATCATGTATGGGACGCCAATGAAAAGGTTTTCGTTTTGTGCACTGTATATATCTCATCTGGGACGTCAAGGAAAAGGTTTTAACATGCGCACTGTATATATTTTCATTACGACGCCTAGGACAAGCTTTTCAACGTGTGGACTGCTTATACTGTGTCTGGGATGCCAAAGAAAGCTTTTTAACCTCAGGACTGTTTATACCTTGTATGGGACGCCAAAGAAAAGGTTTTCGTTTTGCGCACTGTGTATATCTGATCTGGCAGGTCAAGGAAAAGGTTTTCAACCTGCGCACCCTATATATATTGATTAAGACGCCTAAGATAAGCTTTTCAACGTGTGGACTGCTTATACTGTGTCTGGGATGCCAAAGACAAGCTTTTTAACCTCAGGACTGTTTATACCTTGTATGGGACGCCAAAGAAAAGGTTTTCGTTTTGCGCACTGTGTATATCTCATCTGGGACGTCAAGGAAAAGGTTTTTAACATGCGCACTGTACATATTTTCATTAATACGCCTAGGACAAGCTTTTCAGCGTGTGGACTGCTTATACTGTGTCTGGGATGCCAAAGACAAGCTTTTTAACCTCAGGACTGTTTATATCATGTATGGGACGCCAATGAAAAGGTTTGGTTTTGTGCACTATATATATCTCATCTGGGACGTCAAGGAAAAGGTTTTAACATGCGCACTGTATATATTTTCATTACGACGCCTAGGACAAGCTTTTTAACGTGTGGACTGCTTATACTGTGTCTGGGATGCCAAAGAAAGCTTTTTAACCTCAGGACTGTTTATACCATGTATGGGACGCCAATGAAAAGGTTTTCGTTTTGTGCACTGTATGTATCTCATCTGGGAAGTCAAGGAAAAGGTTTTTAACATGCGCACTGTATGTATTTTCATGACGACGCCTAGGACAAGCTTTTCAACGTGTGGACTGCTTATACTGTGTCTGGGATGCCAAAGACAAGCTTTTTAACGTCGGGACTGTTTACACCTTGTATGGGACGCCAAAGAAAGGGTTTTCGTTTTGCGCACTGTGTATATCTCATCCGGGACGTCAAGGCAAGGTTTTCAACCTGCGCAACCTATATATATTGATTAAGACGCCTAAGACAAGCTTTTCAACGTGTGGACTGCTTATACTGTGTCTGGGATGCCAAAGACGAGCTTTTTAACCTCAGGACTGTTTATACCTTGTATGGGACGCCAAAGAAAAGGTTTTCGTTTTGCGCACTGTATATATCTCATCTGGGACGTCAAGGAAAAGGTTTTTAACATGCGCACTGTATATATTTTGATTACGACGCCTAGGACAAGCTTTCCAACGTGTGGACTGCTTAAACTGTGTCTGGGATGCCAAAGACAAGCTTTTTAACCTCAGGACTGTTTATACCTTGTATGGGACGCCAAAGAAAAGGTTTTCGTTTTGCGCACTGTGTATATCTCATCTGGCAGGTCAAGGAAAAGGTTTTCAACCTGCGCACCCTATATATATTGATTAAGACGCCTAAGACAAGCTTTTCAACGTGTGGACTGCTTATACTGTGTCTGGGATGCCAAAGACAAGCTTTTTAACCTCAGGACTGTTTATACCTTGTATGGGACGCCAAAGAAAAGGTTTTCGTTTTGCGCACTGTGTATATCTCATCTGGGACGTCAAGGAAAAGGTTTTTAACATGCGCACTGTACATATTTTCATTAATACGCCTAGGACAAGCTTTTCAGCGTGTGGACTGCTTATACTGTGTCTGGGATGCCAAAGACAAGCTTTTTAACCTCAGGACTGTTTTTAGTACCATGTGTTACCGCGCCAGATTTGGTAAACAGATTTAACTTCGGGGGAATGAGAGAAGGAATCAGCGAAACATGCAGAATACACAGGCAAACTTTTAATGCTGGGGCAGAGCTGTTAGCGTACTCTGCGCTACATCCAACTTCAACTCTCTTTTACAAACTAAAACTCGCGATTATATACCTACGCATTAGCAAGCTTTACAGTGATTGGTTGATACAGTGTTTCTGGAATAAGACAAAGGACAAAGAAACAGCGCTGCTTGCGGTAAACGGCGTTTTGGGCTTGGCCAGAAGATAGTGAGAATTATCTCGACCACGTATAATCATAGGGATCGCGGTTTCCGTCAGTCCCTAAATCACTCGCGCACGTACTAACTCTGGGAAAGCTTACATTGCTAATCACTAACCCTAATCAACAAATATTCTTACGAATTACTAAAACCGATCAACAAATATTCTTAGCGATATTTCTGGTTGTACAACCTTGACGAGTTAACCCCGCGTGTCAGATGCCGCCCCAGGGTTCCCTTGGTTATTTGGGTCATTTGTTTTTTGTGTTAAAAGGTTCAACCGATCCCCAGGACCGCGTTGTGGGTTACCGAAAAGGAAATAACTTTTCTTGCCAAAAGATAGCGCAAATCATGCAAGGAAACCCTTTGATAACAACATATATTTTCTCGTGGGAACTTTTGCCAGAAACACGTGCGAAGATTAACGTGACAAGGTTGTTTGTTCGGCTTTCTGTAACGCTTGTTTGCGTTACCCATATGAAAGCTAGAATTTCATAAAATATTCTTTAACAAAATGTATGGGACGCCAAAGAAAAGGTTTTCGTTTTGCGCACTGTGTATATCTCATCTGGGACGTCAAGGAAAAGGTTTTTAACATGCGCACTGTATATATTTTCATTAAGACGCCTAGGACAAGCTTTTCAGCGTGTGGACTGCTTATACTGTGTCTGGGATGCCAAAGACAAGCTTTTTAACCTCAGGACTGTTTATACATGTATGGGACGCCAATGAAAAGGTTTTCGTTTTGTGCACTGTATATATCTCATCTGGGACGTCAAGGAAAAGGTTTTTAACATGCGCACTGTATATATTTTCATTACGACGCCTAGGACAAGCTTTTCAACGTGTGGACTGCTTATACTGTGTCTGGGATGCCAAAGAAAGCTTTTTAACCTCAGGACTGTTTATACCTTGTATGGGACGCCAAAGAAAAGGTTTTCGTTTTGCGCACTGTGTATATCTCATCTGGCAGGTCAAGGAAAAGGTTTTCAACCTGCGCACCCTATATATATTGATTAAGACGCCTAAGACAAGCTTTTCAACGTGTGGACTGCTTATACTGTGTCTGGGATGCCAAAGACAAGCTTTTTAACCTCAGGACTGTTTATACCTTGTATGGGACGCCAAAGAAAAGGTTTTCGTTTTGCGCACTGTGTATATCTCATCTGGGACGTCAAGGAAAAGGTTTTTAACATGCGCACTGTACATATTTTCATTAATACGCCTAGGACAAGCTTTTCAGCGTGTGGACTGCTTATACTGTGTCTGGGATGCCAAAGACAAGCTTTTTAACCTCAGGACTGTTTATATCATGTATGGGACGCCAATGAAAAGGTTTTCGTTTTGTGCACTGTATATATCTCATCTGGGACGTCAAGGAAAAGGTTTTTAACATGCGCACTGTATATATTTTGATTACGACGCCTAGGACAAGCTTTTCAACGTGTGGACTGCTTATACTGTGTCTGGGATGCCAAAGACAAGCTTTTTAACCTCAGGACTGTTTATACCTTGTATGGGACGCCAAAGAAAAGGTTTTCGTTTTGCGCACTGTGTATATCTCATCTGGCAGGTCAAGGAAAAGGTTTTCAACCTGCGCACTCTATATATTTGATTAAGACGCCTAGGACAAGCTTTTCAACGTGTGGACTGCTTATACTGTGTCTGGGATGCCAAAGACAAGCTTTTTAACCTCAGGACTGTTTATACCTTGTATGGGACGCCAAAGAAAAGGTTTTCGTTTTGCCCCTGGAGAAAATCTTTTGAGGATCTTTAAAGATCTTCAAAGATCTTCATTAAGATCTTTGAGGATCCTTATGAGGATCTTAACAAGGATCCTCAAAAATTCTTGCCAAGATCCTTAAGGATCCTCAAAGATCCTTGAGGATCCTCAATTTTCTTGCCAAGATCTTTGAGGATCTTCAAAGATCTTTAAGGATAATTTGCAGATCTTTCCAAGATCTTTAAGGATCCTTCGCGGATCTTACCAAGATCTTCGAGGATCTTCAATGTTCTTACCAAAGATCTTTAAGGGTCCTTTGTGGATCTTGCCAAGATCTTTGAAGATCTTCAAAGATCTTTGACGATCCTTTGCAGATCTTACCAAGATTTTGCCAAGGTCTTTAAGGATCTTCAAAGATCTTTGATGACCCTTTGCAGATCTTATCAAGATCTTTGAGGATCTTCAAGGATCCTTTACTGATCTTGCCAGATCTTGAGGATCCTCAATTTCCTTGCAAAGATCTTTGAGGATCATCAAATACCTTTAAGGATCCTTTGTGGATCTTGCGAAGATCTTTGAGGATCTTAAGGATCCTAACAGTTCCTAAAATAGCTTTAAAATAGCTTTAAAATAGACATAAAACAGGGTTAAATAGCCTTATGATAGCCTTGTAACAGGGTTGAAAATAGCTATAAAATAGGACACATGAGAGCCTCTTTTAGCCATTGAACAATCAGATTTATGAAATTGCAAATGTGCCATATGAAATAAATATAAAGCCAGGTCAAAGGCCCAGAATTATAAAAAGCAGCGACAATAAATGTGACTGTTACAGAAGCAAGAAGAAGCAATGGCAATTTAAACAACATAAGCACCAAAATACAAATTATGACTCGATCACCAACATTAACCTTCCATATTTACAGTCTTGATGAAAATCACCAAGACTTTTTGCCCAGTATCCAAGGGAAGAGCCCGCACTAGATTAAAGACCAGCTGAAACATCTTGTTTCTGTTCATGATTTATTTTATTTGCTAAAATCCAAGGGTTTCTTTGTGTCATACAGTTTGAAGCTTTTACTGACATCTTTGTTCAGAATTCAAAGTTTCAAAGCACTCAAGTCAAGACTACTACACTGCATTTTCCATGCAGTCCAACAGATCATAATTGAAATATATAGTGAAAGTGTCATCGCTCATGTTTGTGAATTGCTTTTCACTTAGCTTTTTAACCATGTAGTTCCGTCTACTTCAAGCTTTTCTGCTTCAATAACTGTAGAAAAGATAGGCACACAACAACATGTGATTAAAATCATATCATAAGTTTGTGTTCTCTTTGAACCCTGATGGCAACTGCTCATAAAAGAAAAACGCGTTCAGATCGACCACTATGGCATGCTTTAAACTGTTTTAGGTTTAAGTTACGATTCCAATATATAGAAGTTCAAACAGACAAGAAGACCCAAGAGAGACAAAGGTAAAACGGACAAGATCGAGTTTAGTGATACATTGTAAATATCATTGGAGTACAGATCATCAAAAAAACCAACTTAACTCTCAATCCAGAAGCCTTATGATTTTTTATACTTACAATCTCTTGTAAAGCCAACAGAATCAGATTTTTGGGCTTTCAAACATCTTTAAAGTCTTCAAACCGTCCTTTCAAACTTCGTTCAGTGACCGTTGAAACGAGCGCCTTTCTCAGAACATTGCATCATGGGTTATAGCAAACTCGTCCCCAGGGTCTTATCAACATTCAAATCCAAGATGGCGGTTCACCGAAAACTCGGCTTTTTACTGAATTTAAAGGCCTGACACAGGCTGGAAAGTGTTCAGACATCATTTGAAGAAGAGTTTAACTATCCCAAGAAATTACTCTTACAGAGTTAAAACTATATACTTGTGAGAAGCATGGAATGCATGGTGCTGTTTATGAAGAAGTCTCATGTGGCAAGTGATTGTCATCTTTTCTCATCCAACCTGTGTGTTCCTAAAGGTACACTAACCGTTTTGTAATGCACGTTTCTAAAGGAAAACTGAATGTCAACATTAATACTTGATTCAAGCTTCTCAAATGCCAGATTTCCATAATTAAACCCCATGTACTGTTGTTTGATTGTGATGGAATAATTTGTAGAACCTATAGATTCATTGTTGAAGTTTTTACAGCCTGAAAATCATGATTTGCACCGTGACAATTTAGCAAATCTTGACTTGATGAATAATACAAAATAAAATATAGTGATATAATATCACAAATACACATGTACTTTGCCATTTCTAAATACTGTTTGGGTGCCTAGGATAAAATAGATTAAAATAGACTACTTTATGCATATTATTGCAATGAAAAAGACAGGGGTCAAACCAACATCCACAAATAGGAATAAAATAGTGCATTTTAAAGCTATTTTATCATTAGTCAAAGTTGACTCGAATAAAATAGGATTTTCATAGCCTATGTTATGTCTATGCAAAGGAGCAAGTCATCGCCTTTGCCACCCAAAGAAAAATAGGGATAAAACAGCCTATTTTGCAGGATTTTATGGGAAAATACAAATAAAATACCCCACTTTGTTCTATCTTGCTTAAAAATAGGTTGCTGTAAATGTAAAACACAAATAAAATAGACGCCTAGTGTGTCGGCAGCGGGGACTGACTTGCTTGTTCTTCTACTCTCGAGTACCCTCTTACAGCGTCCGTACGTCCCATAAGCGCATTCTGGAGTTGTCTGCTGTGCATCTGTCGTCGGTGTCGACGGGTCTTATTGATCGCGAGAAGGTGTGCTGCCTGATACAGTCCGACGACTTAGCTGTGTCGTATTTTTAGTCATCTCCGTCTGCTGGAGCCATTTAAAATAGAGATAAAATAGGAGTTAGTATTATATCGGCCGGTAAAAACCACGAGACGCAACGTGCCACCATTTCAATCAATGAGATACTATTATGTTCGCCAACTAAATTTTTGGGAAACAGTTGGAAAATAGCTGACTTTTAATATTTCAATTCAAGTCCTATCTTCACTATCTGAAAAGCTATCAAGATTCAATTGATACAGGCACCAGTGTATACTGGTTTTTACATTGAAAGGTAGTCAAAATGTATTGAATAGCCAATCATTCCTTTGGGCAATAAAAAACACAGCTCCAGCTGTACTATGGGGGGGTGTATATATAAGTGGTTATTGATCTAGATATTTTAGGCAATATCCTTTATTATTCTGTGTAAATAGATTGTGTAAATCTTGGTGAAGATTCCTGCAGATCCCGTCTATACTGTATCTCAGTAGAGAGTCCCTTTTTGCAGAACTCACTTTTTTGAAAACAGTTTAAATAAAGACTCTTCAAGTATCTTCAATGAATGGCCTTAGAGATTTTGGAGGAGTCCCTATGGGGTTGATGTTCCAAAGATTCAGGTACGCGTGACATCCGTGGCACTTATTGTAAAGATTATCTGCAAGAGCCTCACAGGCCCCGTGAGGAGCTTTATGATCACTCATCACAATCTTTTATAGATTCACTGGGTTTGAGCGACACTTTCACACGGAGCCTTGAAGGTACCTCATCGCAGCTGCCTTTTGGGAGGGATGCCTTGCAGGAGTCTTCAGGATCCTGATAAAGACCTTTTTTAGGACTCCCTTTAAAGAGCCCCTTTGTCAAAAGATCCTTGATAAGTATCCTCAAAGAATCCTTTGTGGTGGATTTCTCATTCAACGGCTCCTGCGAAGACACACATATAGGTGTTGAAGATCCCTGATTAAAGATCCTGGGAGAGCTCCTGTGAAGGGATCCTCTGTGGTGAAAGAATCCTTGGGATCTTGAAGGACCGGATAGAGAGAGCGTTTCAAGATCCACATAAAGGATCCTTTAGAGATCTTTGCAAGATCCGCATGGTGATCTTTAAGGATCTTTGCCAAGATCCTCACACTAACTTGTTACTAGGATCTTGCTAAGATCCTCACCAGATCCTCAGAAGTGTCCTCAAGGATCCTTCCAAGTCATTTGAGGCAACTGAACGAGCTTTGAGGAATCTTTCCAAGAATCCTGCAGAAGATCTTTGAAAGATCCTCATCCTCGAGGAAACTTTAGCCAGGTCTTTGAGGATCTCCAAAGATCCTCCAAAGTTCCTGTGTGGTTTTTTTCACACACCGGGGCGCACTGTGGATATCCTCATCTGGAACGTTTTAAGGAAAAGGGTTTTTAAAAATTAACATGCGCACTGTACATATTTTCATTAACACGCCTAGGACAAGATTTTCAGCGTGTGGACTGCTTATACTGTGTCTGGGATGCCAAAGACAAGCTTTTTAACCTCAGGACTGTTTATACTCTGTATGGGACGCCAAGAAAAGGTTTTCGTTTTGTGCACGTGTAATATCTCATCTGGGACGTCAAGGAAAGGTTTCCAACTGCGCACCCTATATATATTGATTAACGACGCCTAAGACAAGCTTTTCAACGTGTGGACTGCTTATCCCTGTGTCTGGAGCCAACAGACAAGCCTTTTACCCTCCGGCTGTTTATACCTTTGTATGGGGGGAAAAACGCCAAAGGCAAGGGTTTTCGTGTTTTGGCGCACCTGCCATATTATCTCATCTGGGCCGATCAAGGAAAAGGTTTTTAACATGCCCACTGTATATATTTTGAGTTACGACGACTAGGACAAGCTTTTCAACGTGTGGACTGCTTAAACTGTGTCTGGGATGCCAAAGACAAGCTTTTTAACCTCAGGACTGTTTATACCTTGTATGGGACGCCAAGAAAAAGGTTTTCGTTTTGCGCACTGTGTATATCTCATCTGGGACGTCAAGCAAAAGGTTTTAACATGCGCACTGTACATATTTTCATTAATACGCCTAGGACAAG